>ML683520.1:0-25727 GCA_007922195.1 Podocnemis expansa | reverse complement strand
GGCGGCGGGGTTTGTGTCTTTTATTAACTGATCTTCATTTTTTAAAAGTGGTTTGCCTACATTATGCTTTTACCCCTGACTTGCCAGAGTTTATCTTTCTTTTTATTTTCTTCAGTAGGATTTGACTTTCAAATTTATGAAGGATGCCTCTTTTGCTTCTAACTACCTCTTTTACTCTGTTGCTTAGCCAGGGTGGCATTTTTTGGTTTGTTTGTTTAAATTTGGGATATACATTTGAACAAGTGTAACCCATGTGCCTTAAAAGGTATAATCTGTTTTAGGGATGTCTTAAGGCTGGGTTATCTTGCTAGGCAGATTTACTGTAGCTGCCTAGAAATCAGAACTTTCTGGTAGCAGGGAGTGGTAGCATACTGAGCATGCTCCACAATTTTTTTTTTTAAATTGTTTCTGGAGTCAGATGCTTGAGAGAAGCCTGAGAGGCACAGCCTGGAAAGGAGCAATCAGAGAGAGCTGCAGAGTCCTTATGCTCAGTGATTGAGCTGAGCCAGGAGTGGACTGCAGGATGTTTTTGTCCCTGCTTTAGACTATTTTGCAGGAGAGTTTTCTCTTGTGGGACTGAGAGCTCGGTAACCACTAAAGAGACTGTGTGGTGCTGGTTGTACAGAGGAAAGAAAAGACTGCATGGAATTTGCCTAAAGATTCCTGCAGCCAGAGAAGAGAATTGCTGCTATTTCTACTCAAGCCTCAAGGACTTGAACAAAAGACTGCAATTGAGATAAGGGTGACTCCACCTGAACTTTGGAACTCTTGGTTTCTTACTGTTGTGTTTAAATTCATTTTGGGTTTCTTAGGATAAGGTTTGTTAAGTTAGTTAATAAAGTTTGTTATGTTTATTCTGAGTAGTATTTTGTTGTGGGATGGGAACTCTGGGCAGTCTTCGCTGTGAGTCCTGTACAGACTGGATCCTGGCTCGCCAGCTGCTTCCTAGAGGGGTTTAACCTCTGTTAGAGCTGGAGAGGGGCTAATGAATGAACTCTAGCCCACCCTTGCAGGCAGGGCCATCCCTAGGGGGGAGCGGGGCCCAGGGCAAATCAGTTTGTGCGGGGCCCCCCCATTTTATCAATGTTCCCTCTAAGCCAGTGGTTCCCAACCTGTGGTCCGGGGACCCCCAGAGGTCCACAGACACATTGCAGGGGGTCTGCAGAGCCTCTCCCTACCCAGGGCCAGAATCCAGCTACAGCCCTGATGCTCCCTGCCAGGGCTGCCTCTCCCTGTCTGTGGCTGTATCCTGGCAGGGGGATGGGGCCACAGCAGCTCCCCAGCAGGGACAAGGGCAGGGGACCACAGCTGCCACGGCTCAGCTCCCCGGTGCCGCAGGCAATGGTGGTGGCAGCGCTGCTCACCAGCTCTCCCACTGGTGCGGGCCAGAGTCTGCCCATGCAGGCCAGATTACATAATAAGCCGGGGGGGGGGTGGTCCGCAAAGGTTTTTTTGTTACAAAGGGGTCCTCAGCCTGAAAAAGGTTGGGAACCACTGCTCTAAGCTGATGATGCAGCTGAGCAAGTTCCCTGCTGGTTCTCCAGGCCCCAACAGGCTTCTTCCCTGCTGCTTGCTGGCTCCCCAAGTGCACCCATAACTTGTTCAGCTGCATCATCAAGCTTAGAGGGAACACTGGGCAGTATCATAATTTTTCCTTAATAAAATCAAATTTCTAGCCCTCAGGTTAAAAAGTTGCAGAAACAGAAAAACATGACCTGACTTTATCCTAAAGGCTCAAAACCCAGAAGTCAGAGAAAATAGCTCCCTCCCATTTATTATTTCTTTAAACATCTCTATTTTTAAGAGAGTTTTAATGATATATTTAAGCCAGACTTGTGACTATTTCTGATGTTTAGGGTAGGCAGTACTGAAAATATCAGTGATGTTTCATCAACCTCACAGCCAAGTGGACAGGAGCATCTGGAGGTACTCTTCTTTGTGGTTCTGGTTTTCTGTTCAAGATGGGCACACAATTTTACAAGTTTAATAATTTTTCTTAGATCAAGTTTTTGTTAAATTGAAAATTCAGAGAGAGGGAAGCTATTTTTGGATCATATCAAGAAATAAATCCAGGTCCTCTCTCACCTTAAAGCACTGGATTTCAGTTGTCTAATGTATGTTATTTCCTTTATGCTGCCTGACTTTCTCCTCTTCCATCTTATTTTAATATATGTATTCCTACATTCCTCATTGCTTTGCAGGTGTTTTAAGTCATGAAACTCAGGTACTGTTTGAGGATGAGAGGAAGAAACAAGGGACCTTTGGTCTCCTCTCAGATACAAGACTTCTTGTTTGTTTTACATCAGGGTGGCACTTTTAAAGATTTTAAAAATTTATTTGTTAGCTTGTAAAAGTGCCACAAGACTCCTTGTTTGTTTTACATCAGGGATTCCTTGTTTGTTTCGCTAAACTAGACCCACACGGCCACAGCTGCTTTCCTCTTTGCCATGCTTTGGGACTGGTGCTCTGACTGCAATCAATGACAAAGGACAAAAAACTTCTTTAATGTGTTGATTGGTGGCCATTAACCCTAAAAACCCAGTATTTCCATATAAGTGCTAGCCTAGGGTCTTCCCTCTCAGGTATAATAGATCATTATCTGCACAGAGAAGTTTGCTCAAAAAGACATCCCTGAAGACTGAAAACTCTTGTTAAATGTAGAAGGAAAATGTTCTTTAATACCTGAGAACGCTTTCTGGAGATGCTGATGTAAATTCAAAGAGAAGGTCCTGTTTTGTAAAGGTTGCGGATGTGACATTCTCCTGACTTTGTCCCCATTTGGTTGACTGAGGCTGGCTCCACAAGTTTTACCTCAGCACTTGCCCTTTCTCTTCCCCTCAGGGAGCAGTTGTGGGAAGGTGGCTACTTAAGAGTTACTGAAAATAAACGCTGCCTGGCTGAATTCCCTTCCCCCTTCCCTGACCAGCCGGAGCTGCTCCCTAGTCCCACAGCTTGAAGCAGCTCCCTGCTTCCTTACTCCAGCCGGCTGTGTGGGATCCCCCAAAAAGCGCAAGGCCCCCCAAAGCGCGGGGCCTAGGGCGGTTGCTCCTCCTGCCCCCCCTGAAGGACAGCCCTGCTCGCAGGTTGCACAAGCAAGGAATTTAGTGGCACTTTTAAAGATTAACAAATTTATTTATCCCATGAACTTTCATGGGAGAAAATTCCACTTTGCCAGATGCTTGAAGATGGAGAACTAACTTACTTCTGTAAGTTCTCCCTCTTTAAGCATCTGATGAAGTGTGATTTTCTCCCACTAAAACTTATGTGGTAAATAAATTTGTTAGTCTTTAAAAGTGCCACTAGCTCCTTATTTGTTTTGCTGAACTAGACTGAATTTGAGCTTCTCTTATGGTGCTTTGAACTTCAACTATTTTTGCCTGGCAATATATACATACAATATTTATAATCATATGTGTATACATTTCTATCATTATATGATAGTGACAACCATGTTATAGACTGTGGAATTGTAATAAATTTCAGTGTTACGTGACTCATTTGGCTGCCATGTGATAAATTGCTAGCTTCACCTGTTCTCTACCCAGTAAATCCACCTCCTCTGGGACAGCTAACATTCCAAACTTCTGATCAGCATATGGCAGCCCAGTTCTTTAAAATGCCACAAAAACATTTCTTCTTTCAGCCAAACTGGACCAGTTCCTCTTCATGAAAAAGGCACTAGCCCAAGACCAAGGATTAGCATTATTCAGTGAAGCCTGAAGTTTTGAACTACATAAATCTCCTGTGCTAGCTCACATAAATAGAAATTTATCCTTCCAACCTCTTGCTTTACAGAGTACCTCCATGCCAGACCTACTGCATACATTTCTGCTTCATTTTGTTTGAAAATAGCTTGTCTATGCAATCCTTTTTGTCAGTGCCTTGAATAGTCACTCAAAATAGATCTATTATACATAGGTATGTATAAAGAACCATAATGATATAGCATTATATAAAGGCTTTATTATCAACATCTCTAGGAAGACCATGTTACTCCTAAGTTGCAGAAATCAAGCATCAGTTATATCAGAAGAATGCAAAGAAAGCTTCACATCACTTCAGACAATCACATCTTCAGTATGCCAGAAGGTGCATTTTCCAGAGAAAAACTCTTTTAGAAACAAATGTACAGGTTTCTTTTTTAAACTGTGTCAACACTGTGAGGACCCTAGTTCCATAGTGTCTAAGTACCCCACAATCTTTAATGTAATTGTTCTCAGTACCTTTGTAAGGTAGGGCTATACTAAAAGCCCCATTTTACAGATTGGAAACAGAGGTTTAGTGACAAGTTCCAGAGGGGTAGTTGTGTTAGTTTAGATCAGCAAAACAAACAAGTCTTGTGGCACTTTTAAAAATTAAAAAATTATTTACTGCATGAGCTTTTGTGGGAGAGATCCATTTCTGACTAAGTGGGATCTCTCCCATGAAAGCTCATGCAATGAACAAATTTGTTAGTCTTTAAAAGTGCCATAGTAGGCTTAGTAATTTGCCCAAGGTCTCACCTGTGGGCAGAATAGGGAATTAAACCTAGTCTCTCTGTGGCTTAACAAATAGACACTCTTAGCTCTCTAATTTCCAAAGGGGGCAGCCATGTTAGTCTAATTCAGTAAAACAAACAAGGAGTCCTGTGGCACTTAAAGACTAACAAATTTATTTAATGCATGAGCTTTCGTGGGAGAAAATCCCATGTCAAAGCATCTGATGAAGGTCTTTGCCTGCCTGAGGCAGACACTAGAACTTGGTTGAAATAGTTTTCTCCTTCCTTTTCCAGATGGATGAATGAACTTGACATCTTGCACCCTCTTTTCTGAGATACCATTTAAGTTTGGGTGATACCACTTATCATAGTGGGTACACCTAGCAAATCAGGATCTTATGAGAAATTCCTTGTGAGTCATGGCACATGATCCATCCCGATGAACCATGCTCACATTCAAAGCTCTCTGACTGACATTCTGATCACATTTGCAAATACAGTATTCAGCGAGAGCCATAAAGTTCCCCAAAAGCTTGTATGGACAACTTGTTGATAGGCAGAATCTTTAAGCAAACAACTGCTGGCTTGTGGAAGCAGTCCAAATACAAACCAGGACAGAACTTGAATCCTTCTGTGGTTGAAACTGCACTGTTTAAAATCTGCTTTCATTTACCAATCATACTCTTTTTCACTACCAGTGTGCTCAGCTAAAAGCATGCTCTAATGTAATGGAGACAGAATACATGACTGCAGAACCATCATTGCCTGGACTTTGTGCAGCCATTTACCAAATTATCAGGTAGTGAATTAAAACTCATTTTGTACTGGTGCAAATGATGATACAAAATGCAATGAAAAGAAGCTGGTTCAAATATTGGGCTAGTGCCATTCTTAAGAACATCCTTTCTTATGTATAGCTTACTCAGTGGGGGGGGGGCATGGAACACGGATTAGCCACAAATTATTCAATGACCAAATGAAGCAGCAGTAAAATATTCTCCAGCCCATTGTTGTTTAAAAGTTTTTTTTTTTAAATGCTCATATATAATTGCAATAAATTTTGGAGCAAGGCAAAGTTAATTCTCCAGGTTTAGCACCACAGAGCCTCCAGGAAGAATTTGCTAGTGGGTGACCTGAGAATTAGCACTTTAGTGACTTAAAGGAGCATACTAAAACATTGATCAGAGATGTTAATGCTGCAATAACCTGTACAATACTTTGGATCAGTTTTTATTTTTGTGTTTTTTTTTCTTTTTTTACTCATCTACTTCTCTCTGTTTAAAATTTTAAACACTTTAACCCATAATTTCTTCCCCTCACCCCTTAAATGAAAACACGATCTTTTCCAGGAAACATTTTACAGGAACATGTATGATATATTTAGTTTATAATATTTCTGGACATTTTAAATATATGTGTGACTATTAGTAGATTAACGAACCTAAGAAAAACAAGTTGGTATGGCATCAGCAGCAGCAGCCATTCCTCTGTCTACAAAGGAAATATATAATCCAGCTGTGGCAGCTATAGTAAAACACAACATCTGTTGATCATTGGCATCTGGCAGGGTTTCCTAAAATCTGAGCAGGCTCAGTCAGTTTCTGCCATTTCACTTCAGACCTGAAATATTCAGCTATCAGCACATATCATAGCCATCCAGCACTGTGGATTTGCTGAATTAGCATGGTCAACCTTATAACCCACCCCACCCCCAGCCAGTTGAACAGGGACAAGGTTATGTGGGCTTAATGAGTGGGAAGAGGTCATGGAAATGTCCTTTTAATACAATTTATTCAGCTTAGTAATAATGCCTTAATATTTTTCATAGCAAGTCCAATTACATCTTTGAAATACTGGGGCCAGATTCTGAGCTGCTCTCATTGGCTGTTGCGTCCCTGAAGTCAAAAAGCACTATGCCTATTTACATCAGTGGAGACTCTAGCTCACCATGTGTTCAGTTTTAATGTCAAAGATGAAATAAAAGTTTAGATTAAAATGGGTCAGAATTCTGCACTAACTTGGGGCTGAGAACCCTCCTCCCCCAGCATAAGTCACTGAAGAATTTCATGGAAGGCATTTAGCATTATGGTGTGGAGTTAAAGTTGCAGTTTAATACCAGTGGAAAAGATAGTTGAACAATTAGCAATAACCTGCCTTCTTCACTTGATTCTCTTTGCTTTACAAAAAAAAAATTTTTTTCAGTAAAACCTAGAGAGTTTGATCCCTCTGATTTTAGTTCATCTGCCTAGCTAAAGCTTTAATAGTGCATTAATGTCTTTTAAAGCCAAGTACTGATGCTCTCACTCAGCCTCCTCCCTCCTCATTTATTCGTTCTGTTCTTTTCTTTCATCAGTCTTTTAAGCATGTCATCGTGCATTCATGGTTTTTGCACATGCCAGGATGACAGAGCATCCTAACTCTCATCAGCACCAGTGAAATCATACAAAGCAACCTTTAACTGTTAAATTTGTTCACTAAGGAGGAAAAGGAAGAACTCTATGCTAAAACTTCCATGCTGTCTAAATGCTGCCTGGCTACTGTGCTGGAATCCTTGGCTACTTGAGCAACTCCCATCTCCCCATTCACAGACAAAAGAGCAAGTAAAATGAAACTGACTTACTGCTATGGCTTGCAGCCTTTCCTTGTGCAATTCTGCCTCCGCCATCCTTGAGCACAGGACACAGAAAGGAATAAAAAGCAAAACAAAATCCCGCAGTCACCAAGGAAAGCTGGGTTACACTGCAGAGTATTTGCAAAGAAAGCCGTGCTGCTTTGCTGAAGTCAATCACTTTTTGAGGCACTGCAGCCTGGCTTACGAGAGAATCATTTTAGAAACTGGACCAATGCCTGCCTGCCTCCCAGCTGTACAGCTAACTGCATTTCATTGCTGCTTCTGTGTACTGTTGCTGTCACACAAGCCATGTATGTGCTCCAAAGGCAGCTGACTAGAGGGATAGCTTGCATGGCTATAATTTTTTGCCTTGACGTCTCAGCTCATTTGCTCCTCCTATGGAGTGTTGGGTCATGACAGTAGCCCAACATCAATAGCATGCATAGTAATCAGAACCTGCAAGAATGCAGCAGAGGAGAGAGACAGCTGTAGCACAGAGTGCTCTCAAAACAGGAACCCCAGGACGAGGGGCATAGAGGGCGGTCACCAGTCAGAAGCTGTTGAAGAATAGGGCACAGCAATCCTTAGAGCTAAACTGGGTTAGTCAAGAGAAAAGCAGATTGTTTTAGTGATTAGAGAAACAATAAATGATTAGACATTCAGCATGTAGCGTAATTGTCTGTGACTACAATTATAATATGGATTGTCTAAAAGGGCTGCTAAAGGGGTGACACTTCTGGCAGGTGGGGAATGTGATGAAGCCCACAGAGTGTATCTATTACTACACAGAAGAATACTATCCTACAGAATGCTAAGGTTGCAAAGTCAAGCACTCAAAAGTGGGGGGAGAAGGGACTATGTAATCATGTAATTAACATAATTAAAAACTGCCATAATGCATATGCTCAAGGGAACTGAATTAATATTGTGCCAATAGCCTTCAGTCTCACAGCTCCTAATTTCTGGATGCTTGGCTTTGTAGCTATTCAAAGCTTTATTTCACAGATGCACATGTAATTTCTTGTTTATTTGCCTTTTTTTTTTTTAAAGTCAAAAGGAAAAATGGAAATTCCATTGTGTGGCATCAATATCCACCCTCTTGCTCCACACAATTCATCAGCATGGCACAGACCACTGCCCCTTGAATTAATGGAGTAACTGACAGCAAACTGGCATCCTCTATGTGGAGCTGCATTAGGGTTTCACATGTAGTTGCTAACAGCAGAGGAAGGGTGAGACTCAGGAATCCTGGGTTCTGTCCCAGGTTCTTGAGGGGAGTGTGGTCTAGTGCTCAGAGATCCTTCTGCTTGTCTTGCCAACCTGAATCATTTCTGCCTCTTTCCCAGACCCATCTCATCCCCCTCCACTCAGCTTATTGTCTCAGTCCATCTCCTTCGCATCCTCCTCATCCTAGCCCTAGTGGCTGTTCCAGGCTTCCTGCCCTACTTTCCATGCCCAATCAATCCCAGTTCCCCAATCCCCAAGCTCCTACCTTAATTCATCTTTCCACATGGACACACCTGTCCATCCCCAGTCAGCCCCAGACTATCCCCCATCACACCGCAAAGGCCCTCGTTCCAATCTACTGCCTCTGCCCCCCCATCCCTGCCCTGCTCTCATTCTCTCTGAATTCAGATAAAGTTGTTTCTCCCTCCTTGCTATCCAGGCCCAACAGGTGAAGCACTGAGAGAGTATTAAAGAGACAGTCTCCTTGTTCTTGGTTCTGCTGCCCAGCCCCAGCTATAACAACTAGCAGCAGTGGAGGGAAGCAATTGCAAGTAATCTTCTGCTTGGCTCCTCCATTCCTGGGTTTGAACATGCTTAGCGAACAGAGTATCTTCAGAGAATGTAGCACCAAACAATAACAAGTCTCTTGAGCATGTGCAAAAAGAGTTTCCAAAGGTTTACAGCTTGGCCAAATGTGAGTGAATTTTCACAGGAAGAGCAAAAGGCACATCCCTGATACTAGGGCAAGCTCTCCCACCAAACTTAAAGCCCTGCTCCAAACTATAGAGCTTATCATTGAAATGGGTGTAAGAATATTTTTTTGGTATGATCAAAGCAACATATTTTTTCTTGACAAGTTCCAAAGGGGCACCCACGTTAGCCTAGTTCAGCAAAGCAAACAAAGAGTCTTGTGGCACCTTTAAAGACTAACATTTATTTATTGCATGAGCTTTCGTGGGTGAAATCCAAGTTTGTCAGATGCTTGAAAATGGAAAACGAAAGCTCATGTGATAAATGTGTTAGTCTTTAAAAGTGCTACAGGACTCATTATAGTTTTTTTTAACTGTGTTCTTGCAAATGGCTGAACCATTTTTCTGATACTATCAAAAAAAAAAAATCAGCTTGAGACATCCACCACACATGGAAAATTTCAGCCCAACACTTAAAATCTTGTAAATTCAAAGCAACTGAAAACAGTTCCTTATCATAGAAATCATCAAGCACCCTTAAGTATATAGGCAGTACTATCAGCTACATTTTTTCTACAGTCTGTAGTAGTGGTGTGATATTGCAGCTCAGACTGACATACACTTGCTACCTCTGATTAAGTGAAGACCCTAAAAATAGAACATTTCCCTGGTAGCTTAAGTAGTGGGAGGGGCTAGCTGCCTCCAGCATGCACACATTCAAAACTCTAGGCACATCCTGGAAGCAGGTAGCTTGCTTGCTAGCAGCCTACTCATGCTGCCACAACTACAATTTGATTTTAGTGCACTAGCTCAATGAAAGCAATCGTAAGTATGCCTCCATGAGTTGGGAATCGACCCCCCAGCATGAAGTGCAGACATTCGCTCATTCACATTTGCCCATGTGTCTGCAGTACATAGGTTCTGCACACTTAATTTATCCCACTGTTCTGTATTTTCTTTCGAGCACTTACAACCAGAAACAACATGACTAGGCAGCAGGGCAGATGCCTTCATGTTTGGATACCCAACCAGCTTAACTGTTAAAACTGACAAGCATTTGCAGACATCTCAGGGTTCCCTGAACTCTAAAAATCACACCTAAGATGTACTCAGACTGGGCACCCAAAGCTGAGGCATGCAAATTTCATGGCCACTGTTGAAAATGTGTCTGCACATGACAAGACGCACCTGACATATAGAAAATATATCATACAGTGTGCTTCAAGACTTGTTAGAACAATCTCAACCAGAACAATGCAGTGAACAAAACAATGACTTTTCACTCAGCAGTAATTCTATGAAATATAGGCCTTCAAATGGGAAAATGCACTCAACATTTATCCAACAGTCAGGGTTTTACTGCCTTTTCTTAAAGCCAAACTTTGTTTACCTATGCCAGGTACTCCCTTTCAAACAGGTGATGGACATTTGGTGGGTCTAATATGGGATCTGCTGCTGTTCAAGCTTTGTCACTTTTTAATTCTTCAGGCTCATTTGATACCTTGTTTTTTGCCAAAATCTCATCCTCAATGGCACAATAAAGGCTGCCCCATATTTATGACATTACTACAGTGTGCTTTGAAAAATCCTGTCATGCTGCAGACAGATACAAGTTTATCCTCTCACTGACATACAGGAAAGGCACATGGGTGAATGGGTGCCATTTGATTACTGGGAATCATGTGATTAAACCCTTTTTACCACCAGTCTTGCATTCTGATAGCAAATTTAGCCCCAGGGAAGAATTCTGTTGGCAGCTCTACCCTGTGAAACCAATGGAGCTCCATTCAGTTCAATTTGGTTCATTTGAGAAAACAGAGAACTTCATCCACATGAAGACCTGCAGTGGGACAGTCAAATCACACTGCAAAAAATACACCACAGAACTTCCGTCCCTTATTGCTCTAGTTCAGTAAATCACTTGAGCACATAATTACTTGCATTAAAGTTAATGGAATTTAAGAACATGCCCAGGTGCTGTGATGATTCAAGGCCTGCTTATCATCATCATGGCTAATTGCAAAGAGGCATAGCCTTCTAACAGATTGAGCACCACCTACACCAATATCTAATTACGTCCTTAAGCCTCCCAAATTTGCCGCCATCAGATCAATTTTCCTGATTGACTGAGTGGGTCTGTGAAGACCTGCTCAGTGGATCAGGAAATGGATCCCTGAAGACCATCCCCTCAAGTAGCATAGCACTGAGTCAACAGGAAGCCATTTCCCATCAACTCAGCACACTGAAGACACCACGGTGAGTAAAATATCTCCCTTTGACTGCTGCAGAAAAGCACTGGCAGTGTGAACTAGGGCAGAGGCAGACAGATGTTTTGTCTTTGCACACTCACAGAAGATTTGATTTAATAATACACTAGTCCTTATTTTAGTAATTGAAGTTTTCATGAGAGTAGTGGCCCCTAATTTACAGGAAATGGAGATATTGTTTTGTTTTACACCATCCCACTATCTGCAGTAGCAGCCAGATCCAGTATATCAACCTCATTTACAGCAACATTATTGCTTTGCCTCTGGCAGACTGTACAAAAGCCAGAGTCAGTCAAAAACAGACTCAAAAGCTAGAAAACCCCACCTTCTTCTGTATGAAATGACAATCTTCATTACCATCATTATTGTGATAATATTATTCTTTACGCCTTTTCACACCTTCCCAATCTCAAATCTCTTCACCATTAGCCACCGACTCACTGATTTGCTAGGTACTGTACTGAAGCATTTTTAGCCTGTGTTCCACAAAACTGCATCCCATACATGCAAAGGGGAGCCAGGGGGGAGTGAAGAGCAATGATTGCTGGAGTGACCCTGACCTAAGAAGAGTGTGCTGTGGTCTTATATATCCAGAGAGCATGCTCCCTCTAAATTGCAAGAGGTGTGTGTACAGGGCCATAACTATGGTGGGGTGAATGGTGCTTTGCTCTGGAGTGGCTCCATTGAGCTGCTCTATCAAAGGGCGCATTCTGCACGGCTCGTTCCAGGTGCCAGTCGTTGTAAGGGGCACATTCCAAGTGGAATGCGCCCTGGGCACCAAAATAACTATTTACGGCAGTGATTGTGTATGTCACAAAATAAGATATGCCCTAATCAGGGCCGGCTCTACTGTGAGGCAAGAGACAGACATGGCTTCAGGTGACAGGAAAGAGTTGAAGATGCAGGAGCCAGCCTGATCTTCGGGGGGGGGGGGGGGGCAGCGCTAGGTGCCCCTAAGAACTAACAGCTCAGGCACTGTTAGTCAACCTGCAGCTTAAGTCATGTAGGCAGAGTGCACTTAAATCCTTCTGCAGGCAGATGCTGGAGATTTATGCACTTTGGAAAACCATTTTCAACCTCCATGAATGAGATGGGGGGATGCCAAATCAAAATTTGGCTTGGGGTGCCACAACCCCTTGAGCTGGCCCTGGCCCTAATGAAATTTCTATGGATTCTTGGATGCCCCTAAGTCCAAGTCAGGTGTCTTCTTGCAAGAGACCTGGGCACTAATTTAATTTGCTGATCAGCATTTAAATAGAGAAGATGAAATTGCTTGAGAACATGAAAGTCATGATGACAGACAGGAGATGGAAGGGAAGAAGAAAAGAATGAATCAGCGAAGACTGAGGGCAGTATCCAGCCCAGTCAGTGCTTGCAGACCTAAAATGGTGGATTTCGAGTAGCTCTCACTGATATGATTTTTCAAAGTCTCGAATGGAAGGCTTCCTCCTTCACATTTCTTCTAGGCTGAAATGTGCCTAGAGCAAGAGGGGGAGATGTCCTCAACTAAAGCAGATAACACTGGCAATGTTTTGATCGTGCAAATGCAGCCAAGACAGCACCACCCCAGGTTGCCTCATAAGGTCAGCACCAAATCCCACAGGATGATGCAATATAGGGCAGCTCTCCCTGCTGCTGGCCTTACCCACCCATAAAGCCAGAGTTACCTTACAGCCAGCTGCTCAATAAAAGGGGTTTCTATGCTTTGGAGGGAAGGGGGTATATGCTGCTGTCCTTTGGCTCTGCTGTCTTCCCATCAAAGGCTTTGGGATCAATGGAGTGGGAGTCCACATTGCTGCTTCCAAGTGGAGTGGATGATATAGAGCTGCGTACTCTCAATGACCATTTGACATTTGTTTAACATACAATAAGAATGTAATGAAATAAAAAGAATACAATACCTCAAGATGACAACCATATTAATAATAAGTATTATTGATATAACAGTAAGGCTTACAGGCCCCATCTGAGATCTGCAGGTGATGGAGAAAAAATGCACAGCAGCATTAGGTGATGTGCCCATGAGCACACAGCAGGCCTGAGAATCAAACTCTTATTTCCTGGCTCCCAATCTAGCATCTCAATCACATGACCATCTTGCCCCACTGAAAAGATTATCAGAATAAGAGTGTTTCAGAAACTCTTGAAACTGTTCTTCCATCACCCTAGCCTTTAGTATCAATGGTTAGTTGAAGTGTGCTGTGTGACAAAGCTAGCAGGCATGTGATTAGATAAGCTACATTTTATTAGCAAGTTCAGTGGATTAGGTCAATGACATTGGTTTGCTTTTGTTTCCGCTAGGAAATTCACTGAACAAAAGGAGTGCCCCATGGCTCATGTGAGTAACAGAAAGGACAACTTGGGCTGTGTGAACCATTTATATTCTGACACTCGGAATGGTAGGGGACCAGTGAAGGCAGAAGCAAAGCTGGAATTTTTTCCAAATGACTGCAACTTTATTGGCCTTTAACATCTTACATATAACCTCTGCTGACTGCAGGGAACAGGAGGGAGGTAACAGGTACCCTGAAAAACAAACAAGGAGACCTGTGGCACTTAAAGACTAACACATTTATTTATTGCATGAGCTTTCACGGGAGAAAATCCCACTTCAGATGCTGTGAAGATGGGGGAACTTACACAAGTGGGAGGAAATAAATGCAGGGAAATATAAGTCATGGGAACATGACTGACATTCCCCTGCATTTACTTCCTCCCATTCTGTAAGCTCCCTCATCTTCAAAGCGTCTGATGAAGTGGGATTTTCTCCCATGAAAGATCATGTAATAAATAAATGTGTCAGTCCTTAAGTGCCACAGGACTCCTTGTTTGTTTTACTGAACTAGACTAACAGAGCTTCCCCTTTGGAACTTAGCTACCCTGAATTTCACCTTCCTTCCCTGCTTTCAGTGCTCACAGGCCAAACACCCTGTCAGCATCCAATGAAAATGAGCCCACTTTGACCCAGGGACTTACTGGGCTTGACTCATCTCAAGGCTTAACTTGCTCTCTCTCAGTCTTAGAGACTATGAAATAAAATACTGCTCCTATTAGCACTTACGCAAAGCCTCCATCACTACTTTATACACAGATGAGGGAGGTGAGACACAATGAGATTAAATGAGTTGCTTGAACTTACATAGAAGTTAGTGATTAAACTGAGAGCAGATCCTTCATCAGACCTTCATTAAGGAATCTTTACTACATCTTACTGACATCTCGCACATCCACACTTGACCCCCACCACTTGCTGTTTTGCTTTCCACTCCATCATGGTCTCTAAAATCAGTTTGGAAGCTCATCACATCTCCTTATTACCATGAGGAGGCTGTCATGCTTTTAGACACTGTGAAATAACTACATTAATAGTTATTTATCATTTGTGTTGCAGGAGCCCCCAGGAGCTCAAGTTGTGACAAACCTCACTGTGCTAGGTGCTGTACAAACATTCACAGGCCTATAAGTAGTCCAGTAGGTCATACTGTAGATTCTAGATAGCTGATTAATAGCTACTGGAAGTGTTAGCAATAACTCCTGCAGCCATGCCTTCATTTGCAGACTCCCACCCAACCAGAACTGATGGATTTGTGGTCTTGAGTGAACTGGTTTCTAAAGATTGCCTGAATGACTCTAACATAGATTATAAACAACCCTATGATTTTTAGCAAGGATCTCAGTAACAAACATTTATATGTAGAGACTACTCTGTGAGGGTTGAAATCCTAAACTGATCTAAAGGAAAGAACTAGAAATCTTCAAGTTTAAAACAAACTTGAAGATTCTGCAGAGTCTGATGGAATTTACTACTACTTCAACAGTAGAATCAGCCCAGAACTCATCTAACAGAAAAGCCTTTTATAAAATCATTAGTTTTCTCTTTCTGGGTCCATTGCAAACATTGTCTTCCCAAGTGTCTAATAAGCCTTCCTTTTTCTTCTATACCTATTAGTATGTTCTGATTTACGAGTGTCTAAATAATTCAGTTTTTCCAGTGTATCAGCTTTTGGGATTCTCTCTTAAAAGCCACAAAACTCTTTATTATCAAGACTCTTTTTTGTATATCAGATTTTATTCAGCAGCTGAAATGGTAGCAGAAGAATCTGATTGTGGCCAAACTGAGAAAAGTCAATGAAGAAATATAAGAGGCCATACTTATTGACTTAGGGTAAATCTACACTGTGATTAAGCAACTGCAGCTGCCCCACGTCAGCAGACTCAGGCAGGGCCGTAACTGCAGCAGGGCCAATGGGGCTTTGCCACATGAGCGCCTCAATAGAGCTGCTCTATTAAAAGGCACATTTCATGGCACTGGCCCCAAGCGCCGCTAATTGCAAGGGGCATGTTCCGCTCGGAGCGAGCCCTGGGTGCTGAAATAGCATGTTGCTGCTCTGGACTCACGTTCCTAGGCTCTAGCTGTAGGACTATAAAACTCCAGTGTAGCTGTCCAGGCGAGGCCTGGAGTTTGTGCTTTGGGACCTCCAGGAAGATCCTCCAAGAAGATGGGACCTCGAAAAAGGTCCAAGAAGCTCTTGGACCTTGTACGTGTATGATGGCATCACCTACATTGCAATTTTATAGCCCTGCACACATGGGACAACCATGGGTGTTTAACTGCAGTGTGGACATACCATACGGACAACATTCTTGGCTGAGGGAAAGGGCACTAGTAGTGTCAGATACAGGAGACTGGGCTCTATTCCTGGCTCTGACTTTGATCTAGGACAAATCACTTCACATCTCCATAACTCTGTTTCTTCATCTATGAAATAGAGATGGCTATACTTACCTCCTTTGTAAAGCACTTCAAGACCTAGAAGTGGCCTCTGTGGGCTAAATCATATAGCTCTGGCTCAACTAAAACTCTCATTGAAGGAAGGCAGGATTCAGTGTTATTTCCAATAGCATGTATCCTCTCTAAAGCAAGCAGAGGGGAAAGAAACCCATTTACTACTTCATCAAGAGCTTTTGGGTGCTTTCATGTTTTCTCCCAGGATTAAGTAACTGATCAAATTTGAAATGCAGCATCAGCAAGAATGCCTTCTTATAGGAAAAAAAAACAGTACTAAGAAATGGCTACCTCAGTTCCCCATAAACCTCATCAGCTAGTATTTACAATAAACTTTATCAACAATCCAACACGGGCAAATTTTGATTTCACTGCAGTGTAAAGCAGGAGTAACTCCATTCCAATAACTAGATTTACACTGCAGATGTAAGACAGTTCAGAGTCAGGCATACACTGTATGTATGGGGTTCTTTAGAAATTTGGAAGTGCATGAGAAGAGTGAAGTAACCTGAAAATCCACCAGGCAATAGAAGCGGCCTGTAGCAGGCAGGGCTCTGCTTCGCCTGTATCTCACTATATAGTCCACTTCCCTGGATCACAAAGAGACTCACCAAACCTCTTGCTCCTTTATTTACAACATGCAAATTCTGAGTCCCGTTTTATGCCCCAAATACCATAAGGGTTCAGATTCTGCTCTCTTCCTTCCAGCTGTTCCATCCTGCTAGCTACACCCCTTGTTTCCTGTGCTGACACAGCTTAAATCCCTGAGCCAGGTCCTCAGCTGCTCCTTGTCTTCCTGTTTAGGCCAGGGCTCTGACCTAGGCTAATCAGCATGCAGCTGCTGTTTGCCCACTTAGTTCCTTAGGCCCAGGCTAACAGCTGCAGGTGAGAGGTTTAAAGTTCTGTTTAGCTAAGCACCCACACTTTGGATCTGAAGCATCTTGAGATCTATGGGTGAAAAGAACAAGGTATTATTACTATCCCTATGTCTTTGGTCTTTCAACCTAAAAGGCCTGGAAATTTCCCACAAATGGACTCTCATGATATTTTGGCTTCTCCTTTTCTAGTCATGGCAGGAAGATAGAAAGCAAGGAGGCCAGGAATGAGACCCAATCAGAAAATGAGTTACTTTTTGGAAGTCCAGAGAAAGTTTCATTTGAGTTTTGAGTCAGTTCTTATTTCATCCAAATTGGTTGGTCCAGCCCAGAAGTTATTGTCTCCAAATCTTTCTGAGCTTCACATAAATGACAAGTCTTCATCCATCTGTTCAGATCAAATAAATGTAACACAGCAGTGTGTATTATGCAACATCACACTGCATGTGCACAAACAAGATCTTCCAAGCAATATTAAGTGCCTCACTTTAAGCGCTTAGCTTAAAGGATGTAAGCACATGCTAATGGCCCTTTTATAGGCATGGCATCCCCCAAACATCTTTTGACCAGAAGAGATGAGTATGTAACATTTCCTCTAATGCTTTTCAAGAGAAGCAGTAGGGAGGGGACAGCTAGTGAGCAAAATGTCAAACAAACTGGCTGAAGAAGATTAGAATTCAAATCACTTCCCATCAGTCTGATTTTAATAGCATTAATTTATACTTTAATGGTATTACCTATAAATTGCAAAGCTCACTATGGTGCTCTGTATTCTATTATGTTGCATATCGTGTATAAACCCACTGCCCCCAGATACGGTTATCATGAACTTGATATCTCTGGTGCCCAATGTAATTATGAAAACCCCCCTTGTATCTTGCTCTTAGATATAGAAATGTCCTGTCTGATAAGAACTCCCTCAAAGAGACAGTATTAATTGATCCTGGAAGGCAGGATACTGGGTTGAAACCTATATTGGGACTAAACAAAACAACCTATAAAGTCACTTGGAGTGGGTGAAGAATTTGTATGGAATAATGTATTGGGTGAATTTTGTCCCTTTTTGTATTAACAGATCATGTGTGAACATTATCAGTTTCTAGATGGGGAAGGGTCTGAATTACTACTGTGCATTCCTTCTCAGGGGTCCAGCTTGTGGATCTTGCCCACATACTCAGTGTCTAACCGACTGCCATATTTAATACTGGGAAGAAATTTTTCCCCAGATGAGAGTGGCAGAGATTCTAGGGGATTTTTCTCCCTTCTCTGCAGCATGTGACATAGGTCACTTGCTGATTTAAACTACAGTAAATGGTGAATTAGCTGTAACTTGAAGTTTTTAAATCAAGAATTTTAGGACTTCAGCTGAAGGTTATGGATTTATTATATAAGTGGGTGGGTGAGGTTCTGTAGCTAGCAACATGCAGAGGTCAGACAAGATGACCATAATGACCCTTCTGGCCTTAAAATCTCAGAAGTCTATTCTGAATAGTTTACCAAATTTCTGCAAATAATTCTGGTCTGTGATGTATTTTTGAGTAGCTCATTATGGGCATTGGCCATTCAACATCCAAGCAGCGACTAGATGTGTAGGTTCAGATTTGAAAGCAGTTTAGATTAGATGCATATTTTGCACTTGAATTTATGGAATAGTGTGTCTGATATTTTCTAGTCTTCTTTGAAAATCTAGGTGGCAGGTTTTATGGGGTATATCTACACAGCAAGCAGCAGCCTGCAGCAATGAGACTCAAAGCCTAGATCTACAGACAAAGACTTGGGTTACACTTGCCTTTTCTCTCCTCTCTTGTCTTTTCCTTCAACCACCAGATGAATGAAGAATGTGGATCTTGCCTGCATCAGATCTGTTTGGGTGATTTAATTTTCTCCATATGTTAGACTGTGTTTCTGTAATGTGAAAATAAATGAATAAATGCATTTCAGGCACGGATGAAAAGTTTGCTGTCAGTATTTGGCAGAAGGGAAAGTGTTCAATGATGCCAATGGCCAGGCCATCATACAGTGTTGTCTTAAAGATTTGCCACGATGCAAGTAGTCTACCTAACTCTTAGAAGAATAAATCTACTAGATAAACCAATGATTACAATCTCATACATGACATGCGATGGAACTGTGGCCACAATGTTAAAATGAGATTTGGTATTATTGTTTAAAGTATGCTCATGGAAGAAAGTACTTGCATATAATACAATTTCTGATTTATTCCATGTGCAGTGCATAAGAAGCCATTTTGATATCTAACAGCAAATCTAATTAACATTCTTCTGGGTCTTCCAAATTAATAATAGCTCAGAAATACAGCATTAATGATATAAAGGGATGAGAACTTAGGAAAAAAGTATTAGCTTAATAAAACCAGACAATCTGGTCCATTGGGAAAGGCAACTACACAGACATTCAGAGATGGGGGGGTCTTAATTACAGCTCTATCATGGACCTGCTATGGGACCTATGGCATAAGTCATTTTAGCCTCTCTGGTTCCCCTCCCATTGTTTGTTTTGTCCATTTAACTTTCAAACTCTTCAGGGCTGGACTGCCTCCAAGTTAGCTGTTCAGGAAGCATGATGATTGGTTGAATGACTGCTGATGATGTAAAGACCCCCATTTACAAGTTACCTGAGCCCACCTGCTTACACTATATAATGATAACAATTAACTACAACAATTGTTAATAGCTATCAGTGGTCCTTAACCCTTTATGGGTCACAACATACTTGCTGGCAAGCCTAACTCCACAAGACACACAAGCCCACCTACTCCAGGCTGAATCCAGCCCCTGCCACAGCTCTCTGTGATACACTTGCTTACGGAGGCAACACAGTAACGTGCCTTGACACAGAAACACAGCTTTTTACAACTCAGTTTCATCACATATAGCCAGAGCACAGGATTTTCCTTAATTTTAGCCATAAAGAAAATGTGAGGAATCTGCGTGATTCCATTTTAAAGATCACTAGGGACACAGGAAAGACTAATACAGAAGCTAAATTTTTCAAAGAACTTAATTGTTATTTAATCTTAAATAAAACAATTAACAGATTTACTTGTGACTTCTCATATAATTAACTCAGTGTTCAAAGAGTAAGTGTTATAAGTTGGGGGGGGGGGACACGACACACTGTATTTTTCCTACAAAACAAAAATCATGAACTGAATCCTTGCTTTAGGTCCAAAATGGAACTCAGCTTTTACTATGGAGTTGTGGCCAGTGCCTCCATAATGACACTGAATATTACATCCCTTCTGAAACTCCTGTTTTTCTGTCCTCGTCACACCAGCTTTAGATACTCAAGTTATCCTAATACTTCTCCAGTCCTTTATTTAATACTTACACACTCTCAGCCTCAGATATCTTTTGGCAGTGAGTTCCACAAGGTAAATATACTAACAATTACTTTTTATCAGTTTTGTTTTGTCTATTACATTCTTTGCAGCACATTCCAAATATTTCTATTAGAACTTGTGGTTAATAGTTTGGGCTACCTACGTCATACTATAAGAAGGGTGCACCAGCTACTCAGGTTTGTAATGAAAATATTTCTTGGACCCAGTACGTGTATAACCTTCATAAATGCCGTGGAAAACAACCATCCCAGAAACAAACTGTGGCTGGAGCACTCCTGGACTGACTGCGTTGTGCTGACGGCAGAAAGAAAAACAAAGCATTCTTGTTGCTTTCAAGAGAAACAAAGAGCATGCAGGGAAAAATGAATGAGTAATGTAAAAAGGGGGGAAGAGCTGTTGGCAACTGAGGTTGGTTTCAGCTGAAATATTCCAAATAAAATAATATTGTGGAGGAAATCATAACACATTTTGATCTGTTCTTTTAAAGTGTGTCATAGAAAAGATTTCACAGCAAGCCTAACTGGGATTCTTCACTTTTGACTCTTAGGTGAGAAGCAGTTTTAACATTCCTGAGCAGAAGGCAGAAGATAGGATCACTCTGAGTGGCCAAGCCACGATTATGTGAAAACCCTGGGGGAGCCAGCAACTGCAGAGAGTATTCCATCTTTATTAGGCCTTTTAGGAAAGTTAAAGGACTTTAGAAAGTCTGTAAAAGGGAGAAGAGAGAAAATCCATCTGTGGGAGGAATGTACATAAAAATCATTAGGTTTGTGGTAGAGATGAGAAAAAACGATGAGCAACCTGGGGAAACTTCCAGTAATGACATGAAATTTGCAGGCATCTCTACACTAGGGGATTTTAGTGAGCAGTAATTCACTATATGTCATGATGAGAGTGCATTATAAATAATTAGGGCTGTCAATCACAGGCAACTCATGCAATTAATGCAAAAACAATTAATTAAATTAAACAGTTTAAACTGCACTGTTAAACAATAATAGAATACCAACTTACATTTATTTCATTTTTGGATGTTTAAATACATTTTTCGATATATTGATTTCAATTACAACATAAACAAGATGTCCTGTGGCACTTTTGAAGATTAACATTTATTTATTTTGTTTTCATTATAATAAATTTGCTAGTTTTCAAAAGTGCCACAGGACTCCTTGTTTGTTTTACTGCGCTAGACTAACATGGCTAGCTCTTTGAAACAATTACAACACAGAACACCAAGTACACAGTACTCATCTTATATTTATTACTACAAATATTTGCACTGCACAAAAGTTTTTGTTTTTTTTTTCCAATTCCGCTCGTGTAAGTCTTGTATTGAAATCTTGGTCATGCATGTGCCACAGTAGAAATTTTTATATTATATAATATAAAACAATTCTACAGTGGCACATACGTAACCAAGATTGCAATATTATATTTTATAACCATACCCAAAACCAAAGCCATGTAAAACTTTGGAGCCTACAAGTCCACTCAGTCCTACTTCTTGTTCAGTCAATTGCTTAAGGAAAAACATTTCTGTTTACCTTTAGGAGATAAATAGTGATACCTACAACTTATTTACAATGTCACCTGCAAGTGAGAACTGGCATTTGCACGGCACTGTTGTAGTTGTCACTGCAACATATTTACTTGCCAGGTATGCTAAACATTTGTATGCCCATTCGTGTTTTGACCTGTACATTGCACTATTTTTTTTCTTTTTTGTAGTGCAAACCTTTGTAACAGAAACATTAATTAAAGCTGACAATCACAATTAATGAATGTGATTAACTCAAAACAAATTACTGTGTTATTTTTTTTTAAAAGAGTATTAATTGCAAACCAGCGTGCCTCTGTCAGGGACAGGGGAGGGTGCTGCTCTGCAACTCTGTGGCAGAAGTGCCCTCTTCCCACCATCCTCTTCCACTGCTGTTCCTGCCTTCTCCTCCAGTGGCTGGGACACTGCATCCTGTCCAGAGTGGGACTAGAGAACAGGCGGAGTTGTCTGCTGCTGCCGCCTCCTGAATGCACTCTACCAACAGCCAGGGCTGTCTTTGGGTTGGGGGGGGGGGTTAAGGGATGCAAGTAGAGCAAACGTCCTTGGCCCCATTGTTCCCATGTCACTTCCACCCCACTGCTGCGCTGCCTCCCCACTTCCTTCAGATGCAAGCCGAAGGCAAGGGGCGAGGCAGCAGCGCGGAGCCAGACCTCTGGACCATGTGGTCCCGCCACTGGTGTGGAGAAGTCAGCCCTGGGGGTGCAGTGGGAATGCAGAAACTGGCCATTGGGCTGCCCTGCCCTGCCTTGCTTCCCCCAGCGTGGGGGTGGAGGGATGGTGGGGACCCCAACAGACTGATTGGCCCTGGCCCTGGCCCTGCCCCTGCCTGTAGTATGGGATGGCCCTCCCAATGACAGCTGCTGCTGGCTGAAAAACATTCAGGCTCATTAGTGCTCCCCCAACACACACACGCACGCACGCACGCACACACTGTTCCCTCCAACACTGAAAACATCTAAATATTTAATGCTGTTCTATTATTCCTTAACAGTGTGATAATAGCAACTACGTGTAACTGTAGTCATGTCCTCCTCCCCCCTCCCCCCCCCGTCCTGTGCCCAATGGCAGCGACACCTCTGATAAAAACCATGGTCACAATCCTGCAAATGCCTATGAAGGATCTTCCATGAGTAATTCCATGGAAGTTGTACAAAAACTCACATTAAAAAGGCTATCTAGGTTGCTACACCAAGCACTAAAAAATTAGGAAATGAGAATATTGAGGTTGCCCATGCAACCTTAATTCAGTCTCCTTATGCGTACACATTATGATATAGTCTTTAATTACATGATTACATGGTATTTTTCCAAAGGATCCCCATCTCATTCACTGCACAGGATGGACAATGCTTAGGGAATGAATCAGAGTCATGCACTGAATGAGGCTGTTGGCTGCAGGCCCCTAGCTTCATTCACTGAAGAGGGTGGAAAGTATACTGTAGATAATGAGGAAAGCAGCTGGAGGAACAGAAAAGGTGGCCTTTGACTCTAGACTGAAACCCAGGAGATTTGGATTCTATTCCTGGCTCTTCCACAGCAGAGGATGAAGAATGATTTTTTCAGCATCCTGCACAGAGCATCTCCATGTAGCCACCCTAGAATGCAGCACAAGGCTCAGCAGAGCCCAAAACTATGTAGCACATAGCATGGCAGTGACTGAACACTGCCACTTCAACTTTACAGTGCTCTGAAAATTCTGCTGTGCACCTAAAGAGGGTCATCCTTTGTAGCACAGAACTCAGCCAAATTTGGGTTGGTTTTCTTGGGGACAGTAAAAAACATCTTTTACTTCTGCTCTCCCCTCTAACTAAATTTCAGACTCTTACTCTGGTCTCTACAGGTGCTAGAACTGTTAAAATTAGTTACCCCCAAAAGCTAATGTGCAAAATGTTGTGCAACCTTAATACTTAGCAGTCGCTAGCACTATCATTCCTTCTATACATGCTAACACCTCTCTAATTCCTACACACAGTAAAATGGATTAAAGACACAGCTGGAACTTCAATCCAGAATGTTCTTACTTTTGCTGGTTTAAACCATTCAGGTGCTTTAAAGGCACAAGACCCCATGCAGTACTGTTTAGGAATACCTTTCTACAGTAGAGTGATCCCTACTGGGGAGAATCTTGCCTAATGGAAGTTACTGTAATATGCAAATGTCTATCTGTGCATTGAAGTAAAATAATCCAAACTCTGTAAAAAGGAAACACACAACTCCAGCTCTGACTCATGTGCTTTTCTCCATCCACCCTCCTGCCCCCAGTCACATTCTTGAACTAGTTATGACTGGGGCTAAAAGGGTAACAGGTCAAGGCAGATAGAACAAACCTGAGCCCCCGGAACAGAGGAAATTGTTGCTGTCAATTGTTCCCAGCAGGCTGACACTTTGGAGTGGTGTTCATTCCCTTGTGCCGGAGTTAAAAAGCCTTATAAGGCAAGAACTGAACAAACGGTTAAGCAGCCTGAAGTGTTCTTCAGAGCTGATAAACCTCCTGGGAATGTGCAAGATACCCTGGGCACAGATTGTACCATATTGCACAGCAAGCTCTTATAATAGCAAAGTAGATATTGTGGTTTTTTTTTAATTTTAACTCTTCAGCCTATTCCTTTAAAAAAATGGCTTTCCGCTTGCCATTTTATTTTCTTTAGGTGGGAAGATACAGGCTCATTCACTGGTTTCATATAGATATGGGCCCCATTAGCTCATCCCAGGAAAACTTGCCAGAATGGCAAGTTTACCTGGAAAACAGTGTGTGGAATTTCCAAAGCATCAGCTCTTGGGTAAGAGGATATACTGGTCATATGGAAGGTACTGGGGGCTGTAGCCTTCTAATGTTTAAAGATAGCTAAAAAGGGCTGGGGAAACTGTAGGCACTGGGACACCCACATTGAGAATCAGCCCCTCTGTGCTGCTCCCCAGCTTCATCAGCACCTCAGCCAAACCAGGATCCAAGCTGCCTTTCATGGACTGAGTGTGGCGCAGCTCTCCACTACACAGCCTGAGACAGGGTAGCACCCCTGGAACAGGTTCTACTATTACATGGAGCCACTTGACTTATGGATAGGATTTCCAAAGGAAAGCTGGCCAAGAAGATTAAAAAGAAAAATGAGCATTTTCCCAAGCCCACAGAGCCTCAGCTGCATAGTGCTCACATGTAGGGATCTGTACACTCAGCGAAGGGGGATAATGGCATGGAGATGTGATGGCAGTTATCTTACCTGTAGTCTCTTTAGCCTGAGAAGTCAGGCTCTGCAGCTGAGTAACAGACCCAGTTCTCTATGAATCAAGTACAGAGAACCTGTAATGTTCACTGACCAGTTGGTTACATGGGTGTGTTTTTATTTTTTCTAAAAAACTCTTTTTATGTTTCTTGCTCAGTTCTGACTGCTACTTTCACAGGTCTTCAGCCCTCCATGATATTCAGCAAATAGCTGTTACAATATGTTTCTGTGTACATGCTTATAAACCAGTGAGCCACAGCAGACTGACATAGGCTCTCTTTTAACCCTAACTGCAAGCCAAAAAAACCCTGCTGCCCTTCTAAACAGCCCTGCCTCTGGATACCCATACACTGAGATTCTCTGAAGTGCTTCCCAGTCATTCCTGCTATTTGTTTTGTTTTGTTAAGCCTATTTAGTATGCCAGAACTTAAGCATTTCTTTTTTGTTGTTTTTAAGATAAATCCTTGCCCATTCATTTTTCAGTTCAGATTTGACTGCTCAGTTGCACTGTAAAGGAGATAGAGTAGAAGCTTAGGGAAAACTAATCAGGAGAAGTGCATTTGGCCATTGCTCTACATTGGATACAATTGCTCTCTCTGCTCGTGTGTGTGTGTGTGTGTGTGTGTGTGTGTGTGTGTGTGTGTGTGTG
>VOCP01059781.1:0-38674 GCA_007922195.1 Podocnemis expansa | reverse complement strand
AATTCTAGTTTGAAGCATACCCATTGTTAATGGACACAGGACAGTGACCCTCCAGTCAACCTGATGTGAAAACATCAAATAGCTTGGTTCAGACGTATACAATATGTAGGAATGGAGATGAGAGAGATGAAGGCAGAATTTCTAATTTCATCCATCTCTCTCCCTGGTTCATAAGTCTCCTTGACAATTTAGATAACTCTTTTTTGACACCTCTGAAATCAGTGGTGCTATGCTAATTTACACCAGTGAGAATCTGACCCAGGAGATGCAAGCACCCATCACCATGACTCTGGGTACATCCCTCTAACTCCAGCAGACCAGGAATCACTAAAACTCCTACAGCCTTGTCCCTGTCAGTACTCAACTGGACCATGCCCTACCCCCTACTGTCCCAATAAACCATCTGTCATGAGACATCACAGCAAGCTCCATGACAAGCACTTTGCTTTTTCTTTCATGACCATTTCTTCCCGTGCAATTTCACGCTTGCCAGATAAGAGGGAATTTTTTTAAGTGTTTCTCAGCTGTTAGACAGCAGCCTATCAATAAGCAGACAAAAGACAATAATAGTCTCCCACACCAAGTGTCAGTAATTCCTTGGGCTAACCCAGTAACAGAGACTCAGGAGTGCGCTCCTGAAAAAGTAAGGCAGTGAGCCAGAGACCAAATGTAATGGAATTTCCTGCTACCAGAATACATGAGTTGTTCTGTTTGGCAACAGATCCAGAACTCACGTCTGCTCCTGACGACTCAACTGAAGTTTGAGCTCTGCAGCTCATTAAAAACTATGTTATAGCCTACAAAATAAAGCATCATGTAAGTTTGCTACCTATTCTCAAAGACCTTATTTCACTACTGGTGACATCCTTCTATCTGGCTTAATGTTCATTAGTGTTTCATGGTGCACAAATGGAAGCCTAAGATCCCCCAAAATACATTTCCAAGCATTATCCTTAGCAATGCCATCTTTGGCTTAAACCATGGGTTAGAAAATTTAGGGGTGATGCTGGAGCTACTTTTATTATTAAATTGTATTTTGATAGGAGCCCCAGTCGGGGACCAGAACCAAGTTGTGTGAGGCACTGTACGAACGCAAACCAAAACACAGTCCCTGCCTCAAAGAGATTACAATTTTAAGGAAGAGTGCAGGCCAACACTACCTCTTCAAAACACAGTATGAGTATAGCTTGGGTTTAAGGACTCCAGCTTACTGTCCACACTCTATTGTGATACATAATTATTGAGTTAACACACCTTGGCAGTGAAAATCTGAGCAAGTTATCACAGTATTGCCTGGTCTATATGAAAGTTTGCTGTTGAATTGCACCTTTATGACCATACTGGCATAGAGCTAGTTATACTGGGAAAAAAAACTGTAGTTTTGCTGGTATGACTCATGCAGTGTTCTGTGAGTAAAATACATTATACTGACAAATTCACTTTTTAAATTGATATCACTGCATCAATAGTAGGGCTTTTGCCAGTACATCCATGTCTTAAATAAGTCATATCCAATCCAGCATAGCTATCCTGGCAAACCTTTCCAAACCTTGCCCAAACTTAACTCTTTTAGAAATATATTTTATTGAATGCTCACAATAACTTTAGTACATGCACAAACTGAGTATTAGTTATACATGCTACTGGCATTAGTTCCAGACATACTACAAAACCCATTGATTTGATAAGCTTTGGGGGAAGGGTGAGGGTACATTCTGGGTTGGTTTGGGATTGGCCATAGTCTACACTGGAGTTTACCAGTGGTTTTTGGTTTTTCTTTTTTGTCTATTAGTTGAGGTAGATTATTTCTTGTGCTTGATATTTTTAAGGCCACTGGCTGATGGAATTTATATGCATTAAAACAGTTGGGTGGATATTGTCAATCTAATTATTGCCAGTGCACTCAGAGCTTTTGTATAGATGAAGGTTTTTTAGAATGTCAAATCTACATTAATACATAAGTATAACCTAGAGTGAAAGAACAGCAAGGTATGCTATCATACATTCACACCCCCATACAACAGAATTAATGTCGAAGCTGGGGAAATTGTTTAGAGTCAATTAATTTGACAAATTGCTCTCTTTCCTCCTCTGTTTAGGTACTCCATGTGGGACACCTTAATGGGTCTTAAGTTTCAGAAAGAGATGAGCACCAACCCTATGCAAACCAGGCCATTTTAAAAAGCATCTAAAAATGTAGGGACCAAAAAACCAAAGGCCATTTTTGACTGTATATCACTAAAACTTCTATAGCTAAGATGAAGAGCTGTAGGGACAATCAATAATGTTGACAGGTGTTCTTTCCAACAATGCTAAGAACTGAACACATATTGTTGGTTGCAGCAGGTGCCATTGGTTTGTAGCATAAAGACTAGGGTGAAGGATCGTATTCCTTCAGAATCAAAAGCAGAAGAACAAGTGTCACATTCTAGGGTGCTGTCCAGACTAGAGAGAAGGTGCGTCATTGCTTGCCCACTAACCCTAGGTATTTCATAACGCTCTGCACTGCTGTGGTTCTCTTCTTTGCTTGCTCCCAGTCAGCACTTGAGCCTGTACTGAGTGTCTGAGAGCTATGAGCCCTGATGGTATAATTCTGATTCTATAGCTTGTTATCCCCTCAGCTGCACTCTGGTCACATCTGTCAAAATGACTCCAACACACTCCCAGTTCTGAACTTTCCCCAAACCATGTGCTTTGCAATACCCAGCCCTCTCCCAGAGCATTTTGAGAGATGTTATAGTCTGTTTAGCCCTTTAAAGATACAATGTACAGCTGCTTGTCACATTAACTGTAGTTAACAATGACAAACTCAGCACTGGCTTGGTTTAGATTAAAAGTAAAACAAATTAATAATGAAGGAAGACAGATTATTAAGTGAGTTCAAGTACAAAGACAGAATTAGATATGGTTACAAGCAAACACAAGGGATAAACATTTTCTAGAGGCTAAAGTCTAACAAAATAAGTTACAGTCTTTATCCAAGATAGTTTCCTCACTAATCTGTTCTGCAGCAAACTGGCTGACCACCCCTCTGATCAGGATCTTCCAGAAAGTCCAAAGTGCTCAGTTCCTTTGCCTTAAGTGAAAAATAGGTTGGGTTGTGTTTTTTTTTTTGCCCTGTTTTTTTTTTTTTATAGTCCAATGTGCCTTGAAAATGGATTTTTCTGAAGGCTGCCTCACCACCCCCAAAAAAGTTAATTCAACCTGTGAAGAAGGCTGACATGGAGGCTATGTCTACACCTGCTTTTTTAGTTTGGATTTGTTAGTCTGAACTAAAAAAGTCCGAGGTTAGTCCTTGGCTAGTTCTAACTAATGGCTTAGTTCAAACTAGACATTAGTCTATATCTACATTGTGCTAGTTTGAACTTAAAGTTTGAACTAAGCACTTAGTCTGGACTAACCAGTCAATCTGCTTAGTTCAGACTAAGCTTTGCCTAGTTCAAACTAAGAAATTTCTAGTGCAGACACAGGCTAAATTTGTCCAGACTAAGCTTGCTTAGTCCAAACTAATTGGTTAGTTTAGACATAGCTGGAGTTTCCTGATGAAGGGAGTTCTAGGCTGATTTCTTTCCTAGTGGTGCTTCCCAAAATGCAAACTAATCTGTTTCCTACAGTCTCCTTCCCTGGATGTGATACTGAGCGATGGTCTTCTCCCCCTGCTGAACTGATAGCCCTATTCACCTTCTATGTAACGGGTAGTCCCTTTGTCTCTCTCTGTGTGCTCTGAAGATGCCTTCCAGGTGGTTGGACAACATTTCTTTGTCGAGGGTAGAGTATTTTTATACCTCTCTGACAAACATATTTCTAATATGCTTCTAATTTTGAATTTGTCATCTGTGCATACACCACTCAGTAGTAACAGGACATCTTATAGATACAGGTTATGACATTAGTGAGTTGTGGTATACTGAAGTGCTTGAAGTCCAGCTTAAACTCACTATTAGATACCAATGAGCCCCATGAGGATCAAACTCAGTTACAGTGATAGTCACTTTTTCACAAGAGTCATTAAAATGCATAGAGAAAACAGATTTTAGATTCACTTTCTATAGTAAAATCCTAGTCTGCTTGGCTTCACTGAAGGTTTCTTAAAGCAGTTTTAATACTGTATTAGGAAGTAGGTTCTAAAACACAAATCAGAATCTAGGCGGACAAAGGCACTAGACAATCAATAGTGTTTTAATTGATTGTTTGTCCTCATAGAGTATTACAGGAGAAGGTCAGAAAATGCAAAGTACCTGTCTTAACCTGAGATTGCTCAATCATGTCCTCATTCTTAACGATGAAACTTTAAAGTCCCTTGTAAAATCATATGAATGGTTGATCTGTTCTGTGTCTGAGTCAGAAATCAGAGTTTGGGCCTTCATTTATAAGTCTCTTTCTCCGTTATGACACTCCAGTTTCTGATTATTCCAGGATAACTCTTATGGGCCCATTTAGTAATGGAGCCTCAGGGTGTGTCTACCTGATGGTGGCAAGGCACACTAGAGGCATATGATTTGCAGAGGACTTTAAAGAGCTACACTCCAACAGCTCTGTGTAGACCATGGTGGCGTGTTCTAAACGTACCTAATTCATATAGCTCTGAGTGAATCAGGACCTTTTTGATGGCACCCAGCAAGTTCCACAGAGGACAGTTAAATCACACTGACATGCTGTGTTCTATCACACACCCCTTGAATGTCAATATGCTGTACAGACAAGCCCTTCATAATGGAGACAAAGGATTATAAATGCTATGATGCTGGCTGATGTCGTTCTAGCCATTGCCACTTCAGTCAGCATGATCTTATTTGCTAGGTGGGAATATTGATAAATGGTTTCCCATCTCTGACTGAGGATTCATGTCCCTCTCACCTTCTTCACCACCTGTTCAGGAAAAGATGCCAGGACCCAGCCATCCCATTTGAAAGTACAGCTGAGCATTTATTAGTCTTGTGCCTTCCAAACTTTCCATCCTGGTTCCAAAGACTGAGCTTACAGAAGTCTTTCATGAGGTCTGCAGGAGCTCCCTCCATTGCTTGATGGCTCTAGGTAACATCTCCACGCAAATCTTACATCCAGGGACCTTATACTCAGATCCCAGCTTTGATGCAGCAACCATGTTTATCTGTGAAGGCAGTCTTGCAGCTACCTCCACACACCTTTGAAGGTTTCTTCTTTTCTCTTCAACACATCTTCAGTAGAAAGTTACACAGAACTTGTGGAACTCTGTCAAATAATATGAACTTAAAAGGACTTTACAGATAGGCCTACATCACAGTTAACAATGTGTCTACTGGTAGTGGTTAAATCCTAGTGTAACCTCCAAATGCCTTAGGCAACTTTGAAAAATCAAACTGAAACTAGGTGATGGTCAGCATTAAACAACAGACCAGTCCTGACCTTTTTCTGTTTCTCTTTGTGCATACATATCTGTGCAAGTTGTTCATGCATTTCAGAGCTGTTCCATGAGGCATTTCCCTGAGATATCCTGTAGATATTTTTGGTACAGTACATCAGGACTTGGATGACCTTTCATTAGTGAGTACTGGGAAAGGCCTGAGGACAAATTAATAGCATAATGTCTAGTAGAGAAGCATGAATTGTTGGAGACTATGTTTTGCTTCTACTGACTTCAAGTTATTTCCTAGCCTTTGATACGCAGACCACTTTGTGAATTTTATGTTTCTTTCCTGCCTTGTCAGTACATTAGTGATGAACTTTTACACTGACATTTGTAATAGCAGGGTTTTTTTGCACACCAAGCGAACATGTGTATATATCCACAAACAATAACTCCTTAAATTCCAAGGAGATTGGGTCACTCCCAATTTAGCATGCTTGTCCCACTGAAAGAACTGTCAGTGCAACTCATGCTTTTAGTGACAGAAGGGTGCTTGTGTGCCCAACACTTTTACCAGCAATACCCAGTGGCTCATATTTCCCATAGGAAATAAAATATTTTTCTCTCTTTTGAAAGAGATCATCTGTTTTATGGGAGCTAGCTACAGTGCACTACATTTTGAAAGAATAACACTGAATCTGGGTACTCAAAAATTGAAGCACCCATCTTGAAACAGAGCACCACACCTTCGGAAAAGCAGGCTCTTTTAAGATGTCTCAGGTTGCACAACCAAAATCACCAACTGCTTTTGAACAGTTCACCCAGTATACTAAGTATTTTGTTTCTGAGAAACGTGCTTTTTTAAATAAACAAACACGGACTGGAAAAATGAAGATAGCACAATGTAAATGCAACTTATGGCGAATTCTGCAAAGATATGTTGGGTTTTGTGGTCTTAACTAATTTTGACAGCAAGAGTAATTGCTGTGTATAGAATCAAATGATCTGTGTAAAAGCTTTTAACTCTGTTTCCTTTATCTGATACCAACGAAACAACATTTTTTCTCTGTAGAACTTCACATATGCCTGGAATCCTAAAAGCACAATGCCTAATAATGAATTAAATAGTTGTTGTTCACTAGCGGTGGTAGCAATTAAAACTATCACTGTGTATTCAGCTCACTTATTATTAAACCTCCAGAACAATGTTGGACATACGAAGCTATTTTCCTGGCCAGAGCACCTGAAGCAAAACCCTGGCATTGTCCAAGTGAACAACAGAACTTCCATTGGGAAGGATTTAACAATAATATCTACATTTTTAGATAGTACTTTTCATCAGTCTATCTCAAAATGTTTCATGATCTTTTCATATATTTATCATGACACTCCTGTGACATGGAGAATTGCTATTAGCCTCATTTCATGCATGAAGAGGTGGGGCACAGAGGGTATGTCTACAGTGCACACTAAACTCATGTTTGACCTCAAGCCTCACTTCCATCCACACACAAATCACTGAGACTTAGGATGTGCTATGGGCAGCAGGTGGGAGGCAAAGTCTTGCTGCAGCTCAGCTTCAAGCCCTATAAGACCAACGTCCAGCACTGTAAACCCAGATACACAATACCATGTAGATGCTGAAGTATGGGCTTGGAAATATGGAGCCCACAAGCCAAGGTTACAATACAGCAGTGGTTCCCGCCCTTTTCTTTGCTGTGGCACACCTTGATACAGTCTAATTTTTTGAGGCACACCACCATTAAAAACTCATGAATATTCAAAACAGCTCAAAATAACATGAATATTTATGAACCATAGCACAGTGGTTCAGAAATGCTGCTATTTAGTGTAGTAGGGGTAGCAGAGCAGGGATGGCAGGACAGGGGAGGTCAGGAGTTATTTGCAGTGGCAGGAGTGAGCGTGGGGAGCAGGGCAGGGCAGGCGCAACCCAGTAAGCCTGGTAAGCATTGCAGGGGGGTGCTGGCACCTGCTCTGCTTGCATGGGGGTTCCAGAAATGGTAGCACCGTTCCTGGGCAGGGGTGGCCAAAGAGGACAAGGGCAGCCATGTGGGGAACAGCACAAGGGCCGAGAGGGGAAGGGAGAACAGGAGTGGTTTGGGGGAGCAGGGGGAAACCTGGGGAGTGGGAAGGTAGGGCAGGGGAGCACGGTGCAGCATCCACTTCCCCCTTTCTCCCTAGTGTCTCCCTGCCACCCAGGGCAAATCCTCACCCCACTACTGCTCCCTCCCACCCCAGTGGGTCCTGTTCCCCCCTCCCCCAGCCCCCTGCTGCCTGTGATGGACCTTCCCATCACTGCAGGGGCCAGAGCTATCCCTCCAGCCCCAGCTCACCCCCCCAGCTACAGAGCCCCCTAACCAAACAGCCACCCCACAACCTCAGCTACACACCCTTTGCTACACATCCACTCCCATCCACTTCTGCTACACACATACCCCCTGCCCCCCACAACCCCCAGCAGCCCGCCTCAAAGCCCTTACCTTGGCTGTTTGCAGGCTGGCTGACAGGCTGGGAGCTGCTTCCCTGCTGCAAACTACTAAAGGGCTCACTACTGGCCCCCACTGCTACCTTCCCTGTGGCCCCAGTCCCCCCCCCCTGCAGCCCTAACCACCCCACATGACCCCCCAGGACTCTTTTTTTGTTTTGCTGAACTGAACGAACATGATTATCCCTCTGGAACTCGTAAATTATTCTTGCATATGATATTTTTGAAGATCTTCCCATCACAAAGCTTGTAAGTTGACCATCTTTCTCTTAACATAAATGAGCTAATGCTGAACTACAAAGTTAAAATGAACATTTTAAAAAGTTTGTAAAAGTATGAGCATTAATTAATAAATAAAAAGTGGTAACATTAATGATGGCTCAAAAATAACAAATACCACATTTAAAATTTTGGCAGTCAAATCTTACAAATGTTTCATATAGGCTTGGGTTTATGGGCACTAGACATTTAATACAAATAATTATAATAAATTAAAATAAGTAAGAAAAGTTCCTAATGTATAGCTATAAATGAAAAACACCAAATTTCAGTGAAATTCTCTGAACTACTCAAGTTTATAAGACTCTTGCCCCCTCAAAAATATTAAATAGCAAGTACAATAGAAGCTAAAAAATTACTTACCAAAAAAAGATACAGCACAGACATCACACACAGCTGTAATGATTGTCTAAGAGGGCAGCACTGTATTTACATGTAGCAGCCTATATGTACCTACCTGGTAAACTCATATAACCAAAGCCAAAATAAAAATTGTCACAAAGTCAAAGGAAAAGGCAAAAGAACAGCTAAAAAAGAAAAAGGAAAAGGCAATATTTCACAAAATTAAAAAATGGCAAAATAAATGGCCACACTGAGGAATTAAAAGCTGAGCCCAAGGGAAAAGTTCCTACTATTTGCTGTCTGTTGCTTGCTCCTGCTTTGTTAGCATGTCAACGTGAAGGTGATGGGCAGATAATGGTGAAATCTGCAATTCAGACGAAGCACACATCCTAATGATAGTTTGCCTTGATGAGCCAAGAGTGAAAAGTGCTTAGGCTTCCAGCCCTACTAGCTCTGCTAGATGGGAACAATTTCTATATTTTTTCTATATATTCATTTCTGTCCACCAAATTGAGGATGGGACCCCTTGTTGCTTGGGGCCCTAGGAATCTGCCTGCTTTGCCTACCCCAAAAGCTGCCACTGCTTTTTGCCAGCTCTGCACAGCCCATGTGGCTGGATTGAGCAGGGAGGGAGCTCTAACTCTAGCTCTTCCAGATTCTCAAGGCACACTTTGGGTGTTGCTGTGGCATACCAATGTGCTGCACACTGGTTGGGAACCACTGCAATACAGTATAGAGATACCCAGAGAGGCTTAAGTGAGTGTCCATGCTCCTACAACAAGCCTATTAAGGAACATGAGGGAAAAAAGCAAATACCATGAGGTTGGCCAGGACCAGATTAAGACATACTGAGGCCCTAAGCTATATGAAGGGTCAGAAGCCACATACCATAAACGAGAGAGAAAAAAGGGTAACACACTATAACAGAAGTATTTAGAGGACCCTCATCATGTGAGGCCCTAAGCCATGGCTTACTTGGCTTATGACTAAATCCAGCGTTGAGGCTGGCTAACACACCCCTGTTGTTCTTGGGAAAAACAAACAAACAGTCTTGTGGCTGTGTGTGGAGAAAGACTAATTTTGTAATATTTCCTACATATCTCACATTGACTGGAAATGAGAACTTTTAGCATTGAGGGCAATTAACCATTGGAACAATTTAAAATCATATAGATGTAAGTCTGGAAAGAGTCATCTAGGCCATCCATCCAAGTTAAGGCAGGGCTGAGTATAGTTAGAATAACCTTGGCAGACATTTGTCTACCCCGTTCTTAAAATCTTTCACTGATGAAGCTTTCACAGCCTCCTGTGGTAACCTATTGAGGACTCAACTATCTTTATAATTAGAAAATTTCTCCTAATGTCTAGCCTAAATCTGCCTTCCTGCAAACTAAGCTGATTACTTCTTGCCCTACCCTAGGTGGACATGAAAAAACATCAATCACAATTCTCTTTATAACCACCTTTTATGTATTTAAAAACTTACAGCTTCCTTCAGCAGTCTCTTCTCTAGCTTCAATGTGCCCAGTTCTTTTAACCTTTCCTCATGTCACATGTTTTGAACTTTTCATTTTGGTTGCTCTTCCTGAAAGTCTCTCCAGTTTGTTCACATCTTCCTTAAAGTGTGGTGCCTTAACCTGGACATGGTACTACAGCTGAGGCCTCACCACTCATGAATAGAGTGGAACAAATTAAACCCAGTGTCTTTACATACAACACTCCTATTAAAACATCACAGAATGAAATTTGTCATTTTCTCAGTGGCATCACACAATTGACTCATATTTAACTTGTGATCCAATATAACCTCCAAATTCTTTTCTGCTATCCTGCGGCCTAGCCAGATAGTCCCCATTTTGCATTTGATTTTTCCTTCCTAGAGTTTTTATTTGCCATTATTTAATTTCATTTTATAAATTTCAGACCAATTAGCACAAATAAATATTCCTGGCCACTCCCATTTCTATCCTCTAGACATTAGTCAGGCATTTCAAACTGTCAGAAGTTGGTCCTTGGGCAAATCTCTTCTTATAAGCACAGATGCACAGTCCATATTAAAGATAACATAACAAACAACAATGCTTTCGTGATGCTGTCCACATCAGAGTTCTGTGCACACAATAAAGGGACTAGATGGGCTGCATTTAAGAAAAAAATTGGCCAGATAAAATCTTATTTTAAAATAAAAGTGGGTCAAACGCTATGCAGATTGCTTCAGTCAAATGAGAAGCATAAATAATCTGCCAGCTATGTGAACTTGTGTTCAAACAGCCACACAGGTATTCACTGTTCACGGTATATGTTATTTAGCCATTTGGTCAAGGCCAACGGAGAACTTTAAATGAGCACCGAATCTACTAGACACCAATATTTGATAAGACAAACATTGAATGCGAGTTAACCTCCCCAACCCAAAAAACAAACAAAAAAACCCCTCACCCAACCCCCCAACTCCCAAACCCCAAAAAACAAAATCATTGTGGATTCTCCAGCACTGGCAATTTTTAAATCAAGATTTGATACTTTTCTGAAAGATATGGTCTAGGACAGTGGTTTTCAACCTTGGGTCTGCACCTCCATTCAAATTTGGGGGAGGGGGGCTGCAGATGGAAAAAAAGTTGAAAACCACTGCACTACAGACTATTTTGGAAAATTTCAAGGTCATGTATTATGCATGTGGTCACACAAGATGACCACAATGGACCCTTCTGGCCTTCAGATCTATTACTGAGACATCTGATGGCTTGCAAGTAGAACTGTTCATATAGAGGGACAGTTGCTGTCTTAGGGCAGGTCTATGCTTCCTGCTAGTTTTGGTAGCAGTCAAACAGAAATAATCAAGTTACCTAAAATAATTCGAATATCTCCCTCCAACTTTCCTATGCCCAGAACAGGCTTGTCCAATCTGTTGCCTGCAGGCCAGAATCCGGCCCACCAAGGGCTCTTATCCGGCCTGCAGAGCCACTGTGGGACTAGGAATGTAAAAAAAATTTGCTCACCAACCCCCAAATGAGAAAAGAATTGCAATGTGGCCCCTCAATCCAAAAAGTTTCAACACCCCAGGGCTAGAACACCTACCACCTGAGTTGAAGGGAGGGAGGGAAGGGAGTCCCAGCCTATGGACTGAGCGCTACATTACCTACTGGGGGGGGGGGGAAGCAAGAAGTCTTGTGGCACTTTAAGACTAACAGATTTATTTTATCACATGAGCTTTTGTGGGAGAAAATCTCACTTTGTCGGACGCTATGAAGAGGGGGAACTTACAGAATTGGATGAAAATAAATGCAGGGGAGTGCAAGATGTGATCAGGTCATACTGCAACAGCAAGTCAAAGCATTTGTAAGGATTCAAACCCTAGGAAACAGCACACAGAGAGAGGGTGAAGTCAAATGATTTGTTATAATGTGAAAATATAGTCACAATTCAACCTTGCTTTCACACAAGCTAATCTGCATATTCTTTGAATTTTGGCTGTTTCTCTTTGAAGTCTTGATGTCCCATTGATTTTCTTGAGGGCCATCATTAACAAACCGTAAATGGAGTGACTAAGAAGATGGAAGTAGTGAGCAACTTTTTTGTGTGTGTGTTGTGATTTCTGATGTCAGTTTTATGAAACAACACCACACACACACAAAACAATTGTGAGCACTTCCATCTCCTTAATCACTCCATTGATGATTTCTTAATGACAGCCCTCAAGAAAATCAATGGGACATCAAGACTTTAAAGAGAAACAGCCAAAATTCAAAGAATATGCACATTAGATTGTGTGAAAGCAGGGTTGACTCAAGACTATGGATTCTTTTCACATTAGAACAGATAATTTGACTTCACCCTTCCTCTGTGTTCTGTTTCCTATGGTTTGAATCCTTACAAATGCTCTGATTTGCTGTTGCAGTATGACCTGATCTCATGTCTTATGCTCCCCTGCATTTATTTTCATCCAATTCTGTAAGTTTCCCCCTCTTCAAAGCATCTGACGAAATGGAATCTTCTCCCATGAAAGCTCATGTGATAAATAAATCTGTTAGTCTTAAAGTGCCACAGGATTCCTTAGTGGTTTTTTTTGTGCTTTACTAGACTAACATGGCTGCCCCTTTGAAACTACCTATTGGGGTGACCTTCGGGGATCAACTTCCCAATCAATGAAGTGAGTCTTCACAGACCCAATCAGTTGATCAGGAAGGTCAACCTGAAGGCAGCAACTGTGCTTCCATCAGTGAAGATTAAGCCCTAAAACACATCTGTTTGCAGTCTTATTGTAGACATATTGGTCCCAGGATATCAGAGAGGTAAGGAGGGTGAGGTAATATCTTTTATTGGTCCAACTTCTGTTGATGAAAAAGACCAGTTTTTAGCTTACACACACCAACGGAAGTTGGTTGAGTAAAAGATATTACCTCAGCTGCTTTGTCTCCCTAAAGACATTTCCAGGCCATTTCCCTTTAAGCCTCTGAGTGCAGAGAGGTAAAAGCTCTGTGACAGCATTTCCGTGAATTAACAATATGACCCCTTAGTCAAAGAGAATCACACACATAATTCTCTCCATTACTTCTCCCCAAATTAGTGGCAGCAGCTAGATGTAATCCAGGTGATTTCTACCAGCTCTCAATAATATACTGTATATGTGCCAAGTTATTAGTTCTTAGAAGCTTTTCATTTTTACATCTCAGGCCATGTGACCTTGGTCTGAGCGAGTTAGCTCTCAAAAGCTATTTACATTTCAACATAGTCATCACTTGGGTAGGCGTTTTAGAGCGAAACTCAGTGTGTTGAAGAAAATGGTGATCTTATTTCATATGTGTAGTGTATGTGGGCTATGCCTACACTAGCAAATTAGTCTGGACTAAGCAAACTTAGTCCAGACTAATTTGAACCCTTTCTACACTGGCCTTTGGCTAGTTTGAACTAAAAAAAGTTTTAATTCAAACTAATCAAAGATTAGTTCACACTAATTAGTTTGGCTGCTTAGTTTGAACTAACTGTTCAGTTCAAACTTATTTAGAAGTTTAGTTAGAATTAGCCCGATGGAGACATGCTAGTTCAAACTAAACAAGTTCAAAACTACCAGTTTGAACTAAGCATGTTTTTTTAGTTTGAACTTGCAGCTTTTTTTAGTTCAAACTAAAAAGTTAGTACAAACTAAAGAAGTGCAGCTAATTCAAACTAAATAAACCATGCTTAATTTGAACTAAGTTTCAAACTACTTAGTTTGGGCTAACCAAGTCTGAACTAAGATTTCAGGTGTAGACATAGCCTAAGTTAACACAAGGGGAGCCAAACCACTGTCTTTAAACAGCACACCAGTTAACTTTGCAGCAACTTGGAGGCATAAACATGACATTTTTAATGGTGGGGACATTCCTTGTCTCTTTAATTCTAACCCAGCCCCAAGATTCAAGTACTGACAAATTTTGGTGAAACCCTGATCTGACTCTGAGAGATCATGTCAATTTCTAGGTCACATAGAATCAATACTGTGTTAAGGGGAAATATATCACTTAAAGGTGATAACTTCTGGATTAAAATAACCTAAAGTCTTGAAGCCATCTCCATTAAGAGACACTTTTAACATAGTGACCTGGAGTAGTGGTGCCTGCAGATGTGTGCATGGGGCATGCCATTGATAGGAACGCCCAGGGCTCAGGCTGCTGCAAAGAAGAATGAAGCAAGGCAGCAGTCCTGGCCTAAAGGAAGATGTCAGGAGCAGCATTGCTGGCTGCCCCACTGCCCACTCATGTTTAGCCCTGCAGCCTCCCCTGGGTGACACTGTGATTCCCGCCCACCCAATCACAATGTCACTCACTCCATTTTGGCCCTTCTCTTCCCTGTCACGAGAGCAGTACCGTGTGGCCAAACGCAAGTGGGTAGTGGGTTGGCCGGTGCCGCCCATCCTTGCCATTTCTGTGAAGCTGGCTCCTGCACCAAGGGATCCCCATGAAGGCCCTGCCCAGCCTTGCTCCACTTGCAGCAGCTCCTGTCCTCTGGGCTCAGGACTCATGCAGCCACAGCCTCAACAGCCTCTAAACAAGGAGAGTTGTAATGAATGAGTGGCTGCACGTGAATGACGTTTAGGAGAGGGGTGGCAGGGAAAGCTGGGATAACAAGCAAGTTTTGTTGTGCATATCATAAAAAAGTCCAGGGATGTCTGACCCAAAGCCCTGGTCAAATTCCAGTTTGCAAAGTTTTGTTCTGTTTTCCCCATCTCAGCTTTGCCTGTCTATGGGTATGTCTACACAGCACTTTTATTTTGAAATAACAACGGTTATTTCAAAATAAAAGATATTTGGTCCACGTGACGTTTTCTTATTTCGAAAGGACAGATCCTATCCTTTCGAAATAAGAACTGCTGTTTCGAAACAGGTTAAACCCCAATTGTTTTGAAACGGCTGTTATTTGAAAATGGCTATTTCGAAATAAGGCCATTTGGACATGTTGTTTCGAAACAACACCATTGTTTCAAAACAACTGTTTTGAAACAACATGTCCAAATGGCTTTATTTCAAAATAACCATTTTGAAATAACAGCCATTTCAATAGCAGGCTTTCCCTTCATTCAAATTAACATTTTGTTAATTTGAATTAACTTATTTCAAAATAACTCATTTCGAAATCCTTATTTCGAAATAACGGTGTGTGTGTAGACATAGCCAATGGTATTTATCTTCACTTCTTTTAAACTGTGTGTCACAATGTAGCAAATGGTTAGCAGCCACATTCCAGTCCAAAGGTGGATTAAGTGATAATCTGTAAAATGGCTGGGAGTGGTGTAAAATGGCTGGCTTGCTATATGAATGTATCCTGCATGTGGCCAATGAGCATCTATACTGTATGAAGGAGAGAAGATCCATTCATATGCTAACCCTTCAAATTCTTCAGGGAGAAAGCTCAGCCTGGTGATGTTTGAACTTATATAAAACAGAATGTGCAGCACCTAACACGATGGTCACTGACTGGGGCTGCTAGGCATTACTGCAGTGCATATAAATTAAAAAATAATATGCGGTTGGTCATGTCTGTCTTCATGACTGAACAGTGCTGATCATGGCAGGACCCCAGCTGAGGCCTCTGGTTTCTACGGTCATACAAATAATCATCATAGCGAAGGACATGCATGAGCAAGTAAACAAGGGCTAAATAATGTATCCCTCACTCACTGTGTAGCCCTTCACCCCATTTGATGTCTCATTGTCTACACAGGCACAATTCAAAGAAGGCACAGTTCTGTTTTGACCCTGTTTATGACCCATAGTGACACCATGGCCATCAGAACTTATAGCCTGAACTCTTAACTCATTCCCTGGTTCTTGAGCCCCTTCCTCTTAAAACATAGCCTTATAATCAAGGTATTTCTATAGGAATCTTTTTTAAATTTTTTGAATTCATATGCAGAGTTGACACTGTCACCTTGGGGCTGAATAGACTACGGATTTTTTCCCCCATGATAAGAGGTAACATTGCTTTCCTCCCCCTCTTCCCCCACACCTCCCTGCTAATTGCTGTACTTGCTGCTTAAATCCAAACCACTGCTCTGATTTGCTGAAACAGTTTGACCTGATCCTGTGACTTTCACTCTCCTAAATTTATTTTGCTCCCATTCTATAAGTTTCCCATCTTCAGGCATCTCATGAAGTGGCATTTTCTCCCATGAAATCTCATGTGATAAACAAATTTGTTAATCTTTCAAGTGCCACCACCCTCTGTTTGTTTTGCTAGTTTTTTTGATGAGCGACCCTAGTCTGAGTTACAAACAATGCTCGGCACTGCTGATCATTACATGTGGAGCTTTAATCATGTACAACTAACAAATTGAGAGTGATCTGCCTAACATTACTGTAATGTGCTGCTTTATAGCTCCACATAAATATGTTTGGCAAAAACCACTGAAAACAGATGTTGCTTTCTTTTAGTGATTGTTCCATTTCCCTTCATAACCTTTACATGCTTCCTGCCTCTAAGAAGAGTCCACCAGGAAATTTAATATGTTGTTTGTGTCTTGTACCTAGTACCTTTTACTGGGATTAAATGATGCAACTCATGAGTGTGTTATGTTTCATGTTCTGCCCAGGTGTTATGTAATTTTTATACCACTTTTTCAGGGTAGATTACAACAAATACGTGCTCACTGAAGCAGGTTACTCAGCTGAGAATACAGAGCATGACCTAAGTGGTACTGCTGCTATGGAAATGTGTGAACAATTAAAGAAAAGAAGGAGAGAAAAAACAGGGGGCCTAAACAATGCCAATGGATGGAAAATCACATTGGAAATGGTTCTGAATCCACAAGAGTAGCTTCCAGCCATGCACTAACCTACAGAATGCATTACTATTGCTAGGAGGTACAAATCTGCTTTGTTTCTTGCTGATTTGTATAACCAGATGGCTATGTACACAAGGCTACGATCATTTTAGAACCTGGTCAAAGCCCACTGAGGTCAATAAAAGAGACTCCCATTAAATTCACGGGACTTTGGCCTCACCACCCCGTTTCCGTCATTGTGGAGGGGTAAATGTTCTGGGCTTCCCACCCCAAAGAATGAAGGGTACAAAGGAAAAATTAGTCATTGAAAGCTTACGGTTCATCATTGTGCTCCTACAGTGTCATGTTCTTGCTAGGCATCTATACCTGGCACTGTTGGGCAAATGCAATCCTCTCCATTCCCAAAAATTCTCTAGCTGACGTTTTACATTTCAGTTCTTTCACACCCCTCTTTCCTCAAGAATCAGAAATTGATTTTCCTTTTTTCAGGATAAGTGCTGCCCTAGGCCCTGAAATGGGACCTTTGCACCTGTTTGGACTGCACCTAGTGATGCATGTGTGTTTATGTGGACACATGTGCATGCTGAAGATCAGGAAATCGTGACCGTGGTTTCCCCTCAGGCAACATCAAGAACACTGGCAGGAAGAGACATCTGGGATATTTTTTCCACAATGACGGAAACGGGGCAGTGAGGCCAAAGTCCCGTGAATTTAATGGGAGTCTCTTTATTGACCTCAGTGGGCTTTGACCAGGTTCTAAAATGATCGTAGCCTTGTGTACATAGCCATCTGGTTACACAAATCAGCAAGAAACAAAGCAGATTTGTACCTCCTAGCAATAGTAATGCATTCTGTAGGTTAGTGCATGGCTGGAAGCTACTCTTGTGGATTCAGAACCATTTCCAATGTGATTTTCCATCCATCAGCTGTATTTTCAATTGTTAGATATATTTTGTTAAACAAAACAACTGGCTTTTTATTCCTGAAGGAAAACTGTACCCATAGCACTAGGGTGGATGGACAGCAGCCCTTATTGTCTGTGACCCCAAAACTCCTTAAAGCTAGCTGACTAATGTGGTTATAGGAATGTACTCATACCGGCATTAGAGAGATGAGGTGGATGAAATAATACCTTATCAAGACCAACTTCCATTGGTGACAGATACACACTTTTGAACTTGCACACTCATATTTCCAGGACCGAAGATTTGTGCAAGCTTGAAAGTTTGTCTCTCTTGCCAACAGACCTTGGTTCAACAAAAGGTATTATCTTGCCCATTGTGTCTCTCTAAGTTTCTAGAACTGTCATGATTACATCAACACTGATTCCGGTATGTATGTTCTGGTTCATCAGACAATGTTCTATGAGGTCCTGAGTGAAAGCCAAGGTCACACTCATCATTGATATCACTGAGAGACATAGACATAGATACTGTGTACGGGGCTATGTATGTATGCTGAAAATATATTTGAAGGTCTGCATCAATGCACTGTTGACAAACAGGTTTCCTGTCTCTTTACTGAAGCATAAATCATGCATTGTAAGCTAACACAATGGAGATCTGTTTACATATAAAGTGAACAGAAGGATGTGAAATTAACCAAAAAAGAACCAGGACAATGGAAAAAATAGGTGAAACAGAGTTTTACTGATTACAGACAAGAAACTTTGGGACCATAAAGGAGAAGATAATAAAGACATCTCTTGTCCCGGAGCTAGGAAGTAAATAGACAGCACACTTACTTTCAGGAAAAAATGGAATCTGTCTACCTTGGTAGAAAATGCTGCAAAGACTTTTGTATGAAATAAAACTTTTTTTTTTTTGACAGATTAGCCTGGTGAATTGAGTTTAAATTCAGAAAAGCCTACTATGATTTTATTTTATATATAACCCTTTCCCCCCAATTATCTTTATGCACTATCACTTGATTTTTTTAAAAAATAAAAATGTATTATTATTTACACTATAAATATACCTTATAGTTGTGGTATTAAATAAGGTGCTGATTCTGAGCTTAATTGTACAAGTTGATGGGTACACTATTCCCTTACAGCAAGCAGACCTATTACTTCTGCATGTGTTCAGTGGATTAGGGGCTGGCCACTTCAGGAAACACTTCAAAGGAGCTCAGGGCCTCATGCGCACCTACTGATACCCTCCAAAGGAAAGTAAAGGCTGATACGGATTATAGGAGATTGTTTGGGTGTCTGACAGAGTGGTGGTGTCAGGGAGCTGACACCCACTTAAGCACCAGCATGTTTCCATGTAGCTGAAGGCAGGGGCAGAACAAGCTGAGACACACTCTTGGGTACCCCAAAGCTTGTCACAATTTGAGACCAGGATGTAACCTTTCATTGCTTGGCCCCGTGTCATGTGACAGAAGTTAAAAAATAAAGCTCAGGCCTCTTATCAGCACACCTGTGGGTCACAGCATTTTATCCATGCCAGCTGCTTGCAAACCCAAAATTAAGGGGTATGAACCATCATGTGATTATTACTGGAAGGGGACAAAGCAAGTCCAGGGCTCACTTAATACAGCACCACGACGTTAGGCACCAAATAAGGGCATTTCTTACATTAGAGATGGTTGGTCACCTTACTATGCCCTGGCTCACCCCTACCACAATACACAACTCACTGTTCCTTTGTCTTCTCCCTTTCTCTACCACTAGCCTCCCTGTCTCACTGACCTCTGTAGTTCTCCATTTCTGCCACACCTACAGACTTCTCTGACCTTCATTCTCCTCTTAGTCCTCAACTTCCTCCAACCTTCCTCCATCAGTCCTTCCCCACTAAGCAGATACAAGGAATTTGGGTTTTGAATTATAACTGGAGTATTTTAAATGTGTATACAACATTTAAAGTATTTACAACAATTGAAACTAATCGTATTCAATATTATGGCCCAGATCCTCAGATTTCATAAAAGTCTTATAGCTTCAATAAATTTCCATAAAGCAACACCAATTTACACTAGGCTGATCAAGTCACTGTAAATATTTTATATTGAATTTGGCTGATTATATAAAGATTTCAAAAAGGTTAGTGAATGAGTCAGTGAGAGTTTGTCATCTGGAAGTAAATGAACACATATTACTGTACTGCTGAGGTTTTAATCTAACTAAACTGGGGTGAGGTTTCAAAAGCATATAGGAGAATTTGGTGTGGAAGCTTCAATGAATTTCACTGGGAACTGAGTGTCTAACTCCTGTTTTGCCTTGGAAAATCTCTGTCCATAATTTCAAAAGCATTTCAGTGGCTGAAGAGCTCAAATCGCATTCTCAAAAGTGATTTAGACACTTAGCAGCCTAAGTCTCATTGCAAGTCAACAGGATGTAGGAAATGGATTTTCAAAGGTATGTGGATGCCTAAAGATGCAGATAGTTGGAAGTGGGACTTTGAAAAGGATCTAGGCACCTATGTACCATTGATTTAAATGGAAATTAGGCATCTAGGTTAATCTGACCTTTAGGGTCACAGAATTATAGAAACTGGAAGGAACCACGAGAGGTTATCAAGTAGTCCCCAGCACTTATGGCAGGACCAATACCTTCTTAAACCATCCCTGACAGGTGCTTCTCTAACCTGCTTTTAAAAATTTCCAGTGATGGAGATTCCACAACCTGCCTAGACAACTTATTCCAGTGGGTAATCACCCTGACAGTTAAGTCCAAAGTCTCTGTCACCTCTGAAAATGAAACTTAGCTCCTAAGTCCCTTAAGCATTACCATATGTCATTGGATGCCTCTTTTCTAGGCTTCTATATTGGAAGAAAAAGAAATGCTAGAGAAGTATGTATACTAATTATAGTATATAAGTATATAAGTATGTATACTGAAGATGCTTTACAGCCCAGGAAACATAAATAGCAGAGGATGGCATTTTACCCCCTCCCCCCCAAATTGTTTAATAGTTTAAAAATTAAAAAAAATATGATGAATGACAATGTTTCCAATTTGACTGTTAAGGACTAGAGGGTAACATTTTTATTTGTGTGCTTATGAGTGCTTACTCCAGTGAGGAGCTTAGTCCTAAATCTAAAATGAAGATCAGGGATTTTTTTTCCCTAGTGGTTGAGAAATGTAAGGGGGAAAAAACAAAACAAAACACAACAAAAACACAAAAAAACAAGATTTGATGACATTTGAAGAGTAGTCCTTACATAGAACGGAAACTGAGAAGTCCATTTCCTGTTTGGAGCAGAAATTGGCGATTTGGAAACTGACATTACCTCAGTAATTTGTTTATTTACAAAATGACATTTTCTTGAATGACAATAGTAACAAACTGCACAGAGTTTTGGTGGAAACCTCTGGTAAGGGGCACTACTGCCTAAAGCAAAGAAGTGGCAATCTCCAAGAGAAGTCACTTCCATCACTCAGAGCACTTTGTCAGTGTCACTGATGTACTTTCCTGACAAAACAATCCTAGACTGAACACATCTAATACTGGCAAATCTGTGCTTTTACTAGCATGGCTGATTTCAGCTACCTGAGCAAAATAAACTACACTGTTGTTTTGCCAGTGTAACTCCTTCTACACTAGGTGCTTTTGCCAGCATGCAACGGTGAGGAATTACACCCATGACAGGCAGGGGTCAGAACTACACTATGTTGGCAAGGCTAACAAATCTCATACAGGTGTTACTTCTTAAATATGGTCTATGCCTTCTCACTTTAACTCTGGGAAGGCCATAATCCAAGCTCCTCTCCCCACCATATGGTCTGGAAACCTGGGCTGGCCTGGCTGGATCTCTCCATTTGTGTAACTGCTCTGGAACATAAAGGAAGCCTGGAAATCTTAAATGATCAAGACAAAGAAGAGCACACTAACTCAGACAATACTCAACTCTCTGGATTTGGCTGCTGCCTGACATCTTCAACTCTTGTTAGGAAGTGTTTCATCCAGAATACTTAAACACCAATGACCCCTATAGATAAGCCATAGCACCTTTCACCATCACAACACAGACTTGCTTCAACTTCCGGGATCAAAAATATTCTGGGAAGGGCATATTTAATTAAATAAATCCATGTCACATTAAAGTACACAGAAAAACAGACATTTTTTGCAATCCACATTTGTAGCAGCATCAGTGAACATTTAAATTACAAATGAAAACCTGAATTTTGGTTAATCCAAATCAAAGGAGCTAAATTCCTAGTTTAGAGTGAGACACAAGGTGAGTGAGGAAATGTCTTTTATTGGACCAACTTCTGCTGGTGAGAAAGAAAAGCTTTCCAGCTGCACAGAGCTCTTCTTCCGATTTGGCAAGTGAGTTGTTCACCTATACAGCAGAGAAACCATGAACTGACCAAAAGCCATTTAAAACAGGGTCCTGGGGTCAAAGGCTGAGGAAAGGAGCTGGATGAGAACTACAGAACACCATGTAACATTTACATTCTGGGAGTTCCCTGTGACACAAGCACTTCCAGAGATTCCATTGAGAATGCAACTGAAAATCATTCATGTGTCCTTATACTTTGTTGAACAGGGATGGAATCACTTAAGCCACAGAGTAAAGTACTTTGCAGCAGGGGGGGCAGCATAAGGGGAAGTAAATTCCAGAATCAAAAGAATTTCCCACTAAACACCTTAGTGGCATCAGTATACCATGACATATAATCTAGGTACTGTTAGCTCAAGTGCCCCAGTGCCAGGTATAGATCAACAAGGCAAATAAAAGATGGCATAAGAGCTGGACCTATTCCTAGAGCACATGAATAAGAATTACAAAATCCATGCAGTCCTTGCTGTAGCAGTAAAGTCTAAAAACAATTCCACTGAGAAATGCAATATCCTTTCCCTCACCTGAGTTTGTGTCTATATTTAAGATGCTACAGCAACACTACTTCAGTTTACACAGACAGTACCTTTGTAAATGGGGTTGGCATAATCCACTCCCCCAAGAGCTGGTAACTAGGTGATGGCCAATGGAAGAGTTTTTCTGTCAACCTAGTGCTTTGTAAATCAGAAGGTGGGTTAGTATAGCTACGTCTTTGAAGAGTGTGGGTTTTTCACACCTCTGAGAAATGTACCCATGTCAATGTACAGTCTAGTCTAGAACAGACGTTTGGTTTGGGGACTCATTAAAAACACGCACACATTTCTTCTCCTGTCCAAAGATGAGGCAGTCTAACTAGTTCAGCACTAAAATCGACCAGTTCCCTAAACCAGTGGTTCTCAATCTTTTGTGGCTGCAACATGCTTGGTGGTGTGTCAAAACCCTACAGGAAACAACTACAGCCCACCTGCCCCAGGCCAATTCCAGCCATTTCCCCAGCTCTTTGCGACACACTTTCCACTGTGTGACAACACAGTAATGTGTCCCGACACAGTGATTTAGAATCACTGCCTCAGCGGAAATTAGCATAGCACGTTGGAAAGGATGTAGTTAATTCTGGGATATCTCAAGATTGAGGACAGGCTTTTAAAACAAAAGCAAACTTTCGAAGAGAGGCACGTGGCAATAATAAATCCAGTGCATGCAGGCTCTTTAGAGTGCTGGCTAGTGTAAATGTCAATTGAATGTGACAAGAAAGAAAAGGAGGTTTTAGAAAACTCAGGTAACATTCCTACATCAAGTGGATGACAAGCTCTAAGTGTAACTCCTGCTTATTTACTCTGCTACAATTTTCTTAAGAGACCCTGCAATTTAGACTTTATTGTAAGTTAAACATAAGCTTTAGCTTCAAAACCTCTACATGACAACAAAGGGCAAAGCTGAGGTTTGCAAGAGAAATAGCTGCATTAATTGAAGCTCAGTCTTTAGGGTCATAGCTTGCTACAGAGAGGGGTTTTTTATACAAATTAGTGTAAATAGATACTGCTCCTGAAATAAAAATTTGAGAAGATATGGCGGGAGAAGGGAGAGGAGGATTGCTATTCATTCCAGTTCGAAAGATGCCCCCCTATAAGTTATGAGTTGCCATTTTCAGAACTAAGCATAGGAATCATACTACCATTTCTGTTCATCAGTGGAGGACTCAGAAGCACCTCTCTCATTTGGATTTCATGGTGAGGGTTGAAAATGGATTTTATATGACCTATAATAAGTAAAACTAAGAAAAAACAAACAAACAGGCCTTTATGATTTAGTAGCTCGTAGGGTTCATGAAGAAGCTGCAACCACCTACTTTAGTGTATTTCTCAGCCTCCAACGATATGAAGCACAGGCCCCAGTCTGTATTTTCACAAGGAATAATGCTGGCCTATAATATTTGCTTAGAAATCACTCAGGAGTGACATTATTTCATTACTTTATAATTGCGTCTCCTACTCAGTATAAATTGCCTGCTATTTGCCTTTTATCTTCAACCCTCCTCCTCCTCTCCCCACACACACAGTTGCTGCTGTGAAAATTCTGGAAACAACTTTGAGATACTGTATCTTGAAAGGTTACAGCCAAGGCTATCAAAGTCCTTGCTTTCCAAATGGAAAATGTTTTCCTTCATTAAATAATTCAGACTCTTCTGTCATTTTCATCAGCTTTTTCTGTCCTGGCCTGTTTAGTCTGCATTGCAGCTTATATGGTGTTCTACTGTGACAATAACTGGGGGACTTGTTCCTCTCCATCTTAGACTTACTGAGTCAGGGACAAATCCTTTGATACTATGAAGTTGCTTCAAGTGCCTCCGGTTTCACAATGGCACATTAATAATGATCAGCAGTCTGCCTTGCTTCATGGATAATGGAAAGGAAGGCGAAGTTCAAGATGCTTTGAGAACTTCTCTGTCTTTCCCTTACATGGCATTCTCAGTGTACTCGCATACTTTTTTTTCCCCCTAGACTAAAAGGTTTGCACTTGTGTGCATTCTACTCATAAATCAAACAGATAAAAATAAAATGGCCCAAATTCTGCTTGCAATAGGAAAGGACGGGAAAGATGGAGCATTGCAAATCAAAGTGCAGGATTAGGGTTAAAGTCATGTACGGTTCTCACATGTAACAAAATAATTACAACTCACCACTAAAATGCTTTGCAACTTGTGGTTTGCAAAAATGACGACTAAAGAGTCACAGAGAGAGCATTTTTAGACTATAAGCTCTTGGGGGCAGAAACTGTCTTTTAAGAACAAATAGGATTTCTATGATTATTTCTCACACTTTCATTTTCATCCATAGATCTCAAAAGGTTTTACAATAGAGATGTCATAATCCCTGCTGCACGTCAACGCTTGCTGAACCTTTACCCTTTGTCTAGTCTCTCCATGTGCACCCCTTCCAGCAACAAATAAGGCTCCTGCTATCACCTGTCCAGGGGTGGAAACCCACTATTCTCCTACTCTCAGACTGGAGTCTGTAGTACAGCCCCTGAGCACCAGGTGTGATTCCTGAGGCCTGAAAACTTTCCTTTTGGGAGACGTGATGAGCAGCTGATACAGTAACTCAAGAAAGGTGCTACAAAACAAGTATTGTTCTATCTCAATAGCAGGGACCCAGTATAACAAGAGAAAGGGTTTTAATAAACAGTCTACATGCATTTTTGTCTTACCCAAATTTAGGAAGGCCTAACATCTTTCTCTTCCCCCAATCTTGGAGCACCATCCTCTTAGTCTCCCCCCTCCAGCCTCTGCCATTCTTTCTCCCCTGTTTCTCCTGAACTGTCTTTTTATACACCCTAAACATTTTTTGACCAACTTTCAAAAGAGGAAAAAAACCAAACAAGTAGTCTGGTGGCACTTTTAAAGACTAACAAATTTGTTTATGACACAGGGATTTTTTCCCCACAAAAATTCATGCGATAAATAAATTTGTTAGTCATTAAAAGTGCCACCAGACTCTTTTTGCTGAACTAGACTCCACAGCTACCCCTTTGGAACTTTTCAAAAATGGTCATTGAGGGGAAAGGGGGTTCCTGTTGGCATTTTTCCTCCCTATTCATACCAGGAACCCTTTTCATGTTGTTATTTTAAGTATGCCTAATATCTTATGCATATGAATGAAGGTTCCAACCTCCCTTCCTGTATCTTATGCCAATCTGACTTTGTAATGCACTTAAACCTTCAGCATCCACACATTCGACCTTATAGCTCTTTCTCTCATGCACTTTCCTATGGCTTCTCTACATCAGTTCCAAAGGAGTAGCCATGTTAGTCAAGTTCAGCAAAACAAACAAGGAGTCCTGTGGCACTTTCAAAGACTAATAAATTTATTTTTACATTAGCTTTCATGGGCAAAGTCCTACTCTAAGTTTTCTCTAGCTTCTGACAGAGCAGGACTTCACCAGGAAACTCATGTGACAGACAAACTTCTTAGTCTTTAAAAGTGCCACATGACTCCTTGTTTTTTTTCCCCCACCTCCATATCAGTCTCACATTCCCCCTAGCTCTGCTGTACTATATCTCAAAAGATTAAAAGATGTGATTTGGTTAAGTACCTATAACAACAGCAGAGATGCTTATTTGAACCTTCAGCAGTACTCAAACCTCTTGAAAGTCATGATGAATACAGGATGAGAAGAGTGATGGGGATTTTGAGACATATGGGGAAAAAAAAGGTAATCTCAGTACCAAGAATGGCCAAAAGCCAGAACAGAAGCGATTACAAGATCATGTAGAAGGAGATGGTCAGAAGGGTAAAGATCCTGAAGGAAGAAATGGAGGTATGTACCAAGGGCTAAATTCTCCTCTTTAGATCTGTGCAACCTTCAATAACAGTGTTTTCAATATACAGAACAAATAAAAATATCTTATTCATCAACTGTCCTTTGACTGGTACAAATACAAAATGTTTGAACAGCAGCAAAATTTTCCCACAATCAGAAATTTTAATAATTGGATCCCCAATTTAATTTTCTGAATGAAATAAATTTTATTTATTTATTTATTTGGGTTTTGTTTTCCTTCCCTCTGCCGTAGCAACACGGGAAAAGAGGAAAAAAGTAGAGAAAGGAAAATTTCCTTTTTTTCATTAAAAAATGTGAACAAACAAAACCATTCTGTTTTTAAATCTGTGGAATAGAAAGGACTTCAGAATCCCCTAAAATTTTTTTCCTTTTTTCAACCAACTCACACCAACATTACTTAAGTACATGCCACAGCTGATCAAGGTGAAGTGTGGCTGGCCAGTGTAGATTGTGCCATAGTTAAAAAGGTCACATGACTTCTTGGCTATGTCAACCTGCATGGCTATTACATGTAACAACATTACCACAATTACAAAAAAAATCTATAATATTTTGGTGTCTCTCACTGATCTCCCACTTTGACAAGACAAGCATTACTGCTACATTACCATATCAAAATTAAACCCTTTTTGTCACATGGCAAAATGGAGTCCTAATTTAAGCAGAATATACGAGTTTGTGTTAAAATGATGAAAGGCAAATATTTCTTATATTCTCTCTTCTCCTTGTTCTTAGAGTTCTGCACTTTTTGCTGGGTCTGGGGATATTCTATGAAGGTTAAAAGAAACATCTGAAGCCAAGTTTGCCTGTTACAAGCTCTCCCTGTCTCTAATCTTCCACCCCAACACAGTGAATAGAAATATATAGTAACTGTCTGGCGGCAGCCCCACAGCAGCTGTGAGGCAGTTACACTGGTGCTAGAATCAGTGTTGATGGGAGTGTAGAACAGCTAGGTGGTTGAAATCTTCTTGCTCTATTTCTACGTAATGGCCTTTAGAACAAGATTTTGTTCTCCATTTCATTTATCATGTAGTCAGTTCTCTATATCAGTTTTTATTATAATTATTATTGATTAATAATTTTTCAATAAGCATCCAAAAGATCATTTTATTCTCCTTCCCCATTGGAAATCTTTGCAGCAGCTGTGCCAGTTGAATAGAAGCTTAGTTTCTTTGCCCTTCCCTTATCATTTTTTCCAGATGCAGAATACTCAGAGGCGTGTGGCTATTTTATGTTTAGATGGCTACTGGCTGTGTCAGTTGTTTCATGAAGTTGATGGATGAAAGCTCATGTGATAAATAAAATTGTTTGTCTTTAATAGTACCACAGAACTCCTTGTTTGTGCTGCTATCAGTGAAATTCACTCCTGTGTAGAATGTCAATCAAAGCATGTGTATCACCTTGGCCCCGATTCAGCAAAGTATGTGCTTAATATTAAACATGCGCTGAAGCTGAATAAGTTATGAAGGAGATGTGAAGAGGGCACAAGATAACATCTGTGGTTATTTCTCTCTCTTTAATATGAGGCAAAAGCACTTGCAGCACTGAGCACATCCCTTTGTTAAACATCTATGTAACTCTAAACAAATAACATCTGCACTTGGAGCTAAGGGGGAGGTTCCAGGGGTTAAAATACAATTTGGTGGGCCCCGGCACCCACCTAAATTTCTCAGACCCCCTTCATGAACCCCAGCTACTGCCCCCAAACGCCTGCCTCCCCATCCCAGCTAGTGCCCACCAAATGCCTGCCCCATCAGACCCCTCTTTCCCCATGTGTTCCATAAGCCCCATTCCCTAAGCCCCCTGCCCCCATGTCCCCACTCCAGCCTTCGTAACCCCCCACCCCCTAGCTCTCCTGCCTTCACTCTACACCCTTCAACCCCCAAACCTCCTCCACATCTTCCCAGGCCCCTTCAGTCCCCTTGCCCCCATTTCCCCACTCCACCCCCTTCAGCCTCCTAAGCCCCTCCACACATTCCCAGCCCTCTTCAGTCCCCTGGTCCCATTCCCCGCTTCTCTACCCCTCTGCACTTTCCCCCCTGGAATCTGACTGTCCCCAGCCCCCGGGGCCCCCTTACTCACGCCGCTGAGGGGCTGAGCCAGGCCGGGAGGAGGGAGGCTGCCGTGCTGGCAGGCGAGCTGGCCAGTGACAGGCCCAAGACAGAGCCCAGGCCACATGCGCCACCCAGGGCCAGCAGAGGTGGGGGTCGGGCTGCCGCAGGCCCCGGGAAAGGGGAATCACTCCTAGCTGCAGGAGCAGACCTACCCCATTGGAAGGAGGAAAAATTCCACCACAGTTAGACTTTAGGGTATGGCTACACCTGAAATTTTAATTTGGATTTACTAGTCCAAACTAAAAAAAGTCCAAGATTAGTCTGAACTAACCATGGGTTAGTTTGAACTAACTGCGGCTTTTTAGTTTGAACTAGCTGTGCGTCCTAGTTCGAACTAAAGTTTTAGTTCAAACTAGAATGTGTGGCTAGTTCAAACTAATCATGATTTTGGGTATCGCATCTGGTTTGTTTGAATTAAAGTTCGAACTAAGTGAGTAAGTCAGGACTAAACACTGGCTCTTACTAGTTCGGACTAAGCTTTGCCTAGTTCGAACTAAGAAATTTCTTAGTTCGGACTAAGGAAAGGCTAGTATAGTCATGGGCCAAGTTAGTCGGACTAAGCTTCCTTAGTCCGGGCTAATTTGTCAATGTATACATAGCCTATAAGGCAGGTTTGAGTCTGTACATGAGACTCAACAACATTAAGTAGGTGAAGTGATATAAACATCAATGAGAATGAAAGGCAGGCTGAAAAAAAAAATCCTGCTGAATGCACAACAAAGTCTTGAAAATAATTTAGGCTATATGGCTTCCTGCAGTCAAAATTCTTCATCAGTAGATACTGGCCACAGTTCTGACTGCCTGAGAAACATTGACAGATGCTCATTTTCACTAACTAAGTAGCTGGCCCCAACACACCAAGCAATCACACAGTGCTGTGCTTGGAAGAGAGTTTCTGAAATGTAGGCTAAAAATTTCATGGTTGCCCATTAGGGAAAACTTGTGTCTGAAGCTGAAAACTGAGGTGTCAGATAGGCCCCTTTGTGAGAAGGGTGAAAGAAATCTCTTTTGCTTAATTACATTTGGAGCTGGGACTAGTTTACATCTGTGGTGAAGCTGAAGTTGCTGAGGCAGTAATACAACGGTGTCATGAGAGAAACAAATTGATGATAAGCAGATCACCATTGCCAGCTATCTTGGTTATATCTTTAGTTCATGTGCTGGATGTGTCTGACTATTAATTATGCAGGATGCAACACTCTACAATGAAGATCAATGGCTGTTACATTATCTGCATTTCATCTTAGCCAGGTACTAGGAGAGCACCACTTCAGACTGATCACTTCTACAGTAGTAGGGTGCATTTCTTCCAAGAACCTCACAGTTATTGATGAGTATTGCAGGACTTTTGTAAGTATTACTTACATCCACTTCATGTTTGGGCAAACCAAACCAGATGGGTTAAGTGACGGGTAAATACAGCAAAGATGTTTGCACCTTTCTCACTTAAGTGCATCATAGAAAATATAGGACAGAGGAAGTTATAGAAGAAGCCAGGAATTCTCTCTCCCAATCCTAATTCTAGTCACTTGACTTTATCCCCAGCCCTCTGACATGCCAGATATCTCGATGCCACCCACATAAATACATCCTTTGTTACAGCTTGGTGACAAGCAAATCCTACCTACAGCTTAAAGCAAAGGAATTTCAAACCGGAAACCATCAGTGCAAGACTTTTGTCGGAAGCCTCCTGGACTTTAACAGTGACCTCGGTAATCCATACAAAACTGAGCGATTGCAGATCAAGGGACTGCTGCTGTCTCTGTGCTGTGAGCTCACCATTCAGACATAAAGCTATTCACTAATGTAAACCAGATGGTGAGCAGGCTCCACTGCCTGATTAGCTGAGAACTCTCTTTGGGATTTGAGTACTTTGGCCATGATCCTGAAATTCAGCCATTGGGTTAACCTTGTAAGTAAAACACAGAGACAAATAGAATAACAGGGGCAAAATTGATGTGTCAGTGGCGATGACAGACAGTCCTTTGGAAAGCACCCCACTCACGATGTATGGGTGAACTGAATCCAGCAAAAATAACTGGCTGTCCAAGAGCTGCATTACTTCATTGCAATGACTTTCTCATAAACCAAATAACGTGTATGTCACAGAAAAGAAAGAGCTCCCAGAGTTAATGGCAAAAGGCACCAGATCATTAGGTAGGATCTCCATCATGACCAGTGCATTTGCTCCCACTCAAAGGCAACAAACAGAGGCAGGAAAAAGGGGATTTTTTAAAATTCTGTACTTTTAAAAATGTCCTTTTTTAATTTTTAAAACTTTGTTGGTGCTTTTAATTAATTTACATTTTTGAGCAATCAAAAATATTTGGGAGTTTTTCCTGGCAAATTGAACTTCCAACTAAATGTTATCAAAAGCTTGAAATTTCAGGATTTTTTTCCTCCATTGTGATGATGTTTATTGGAAATGTCCTCCAATCCAGAGGTGATATGCCAGTTTCATTATTATTAATGATCTTTATTTTCATAACATCTACGACTTCCAGTCTCAGACCTAAACCCCATTGTGCTAGGTGATGTTTCCACCACCAAACATAAAGATTTACCCCTAATACAATTCTTGAATATGTTGTAAGGCTGAATCCTGAATGCCTCAATCTATTTTTACACAGTCCATACTGAAGGAAATCCCTGCAATGACTTTGTAAGAGGAGGTGGACTTTTTTTGGTGGGAAAGGACTGAGAAACCACCAAGTAAGAGCTTTGGGAGCTGACTCCATTTGTAAAGCACCTTGGGATTGTTTTGGGTGTAAAGATATTACTACCATACTAATTCCTCTGATTCCAATCACACACAGTGCCAATGCCATCAGAAAAACAGCCAGCACAAATTAAACCTCAGAACATGAATCCAGCTCTAAAATGCTTCTTTCCCTTGGTTACAACAGTCAGTTAAATGAGAAGGGCCAGAGCTGGTCTTGGTCAACATAGAGTTTTGGAATAAACTCCAGATTTACAGCAGAGTGGCTGAGCTGGATTCGACACTATACGTATCATGAGCTTCCTCTGCAGTTCATTTTAATGCAATTATGATATAGTCATAGACTTCAATAACTGTTGATTTTTAAAGAGGGTAGGTGCTCTTGTGAAGATGCTTGCTCACAGTGAAGATCCAAACACATATAGCTGACACAGGACTAGAGTCTAATGGCTGCCTTTGAAGTGGGTCAGGGTACCTGAACAAGCATTGTGCCAGAGGGACTGTCAGAATGTGGAAAGTTCCAAAAGTAGCAGTTTGTACAGCTTTGATTTTGACTTCAATGGAGCTATGCTACTTCACACACATTGGGCACCTGATTTCAGTGCATATTTATTTACTTCTCACGTGCTCTTATCACTCTAGAATATATATTTTCATTTAAAGCTTTGCTCATTAGTCCCTTTTACAGAACCTGCAATGATGTCTTAATTTGAATTTCTGGTATTGCATGCACTTCTATGGCAACTGACTGCCATGCTGCAAACACAAAATTAATGCTTCACCAAGGGATCAAGCAAAGGGAGAATTTGGGATGAGTTGCAGAAAAATTCACACAAAGACATCAGGCACAATAGCAAACAGAATTTCAAATGACCTGTCATGGAAATGACTATTTCAGAAATATTCTGTTTTTCAAGTTTATGATTATACATGAAAGTCATCTTTCTTTAAATTATTTACTTTTTCCCCCCTCTACAAGTTTCTTAATGAAAGCTGCAGACTTCATGGCCCAAATTTCCTTAAAGTTGCTGAGCCAAATCCTACTTTCACCTACACTTCTACAAACTGAAAATGTGGCTGACTGACTTAATGGAGCTGTATGACTGTAATAGAGAGAAAAAAAACTGGCTTACTATCTGTTAAAGAGACACTACCAGTTTAATTTTAAGGTTGGGAGAACTTACATTATGTATCTTCCATTCTGGATAACTGTCTTCTGTCTGCAAGAGAATACCATGGCAAGGACAAGGTCAACACTTCTTTCTCAGATGCTGTTTTTCTTTTCAAATTTTCTGCCTCTATTTTTTTGAAGGTCTCATTTTATTACTTTGCCTTCCTCAGCCCCAACCATTTAGCAACAGTCATAAAAATTTGCTGTGGTTTTACACTGATAAGTTCCAGGCCATGGAACTCTTAAGAGCTGGTGCATGGGTGTGACAGCAAAAGGCTCAATCATTTCTACTTTGTGTTCAAAGACATAATCTAACAAACTCAGAAGTCGGTATATCTACACTGCAGTTAGGAGATGTAACTGAAGCACACGTAGATATACCTGTGCTGAGGTAACAGATCAGCGCTAGCTCAGATACGACTGCACATGCTGTAAGCCCAGCTCCTGACTGTAGTGCAGACATAACCATGTCGGCACCTGTCACTTAGGGTAACAGGCACATGTAATTTGGGTTTTACGCTTCAGATCATTTTGGCAAAAGACGCATCTGCTGTTTATCAAATGGAATAGCAGCACTACTGCATCATGCCTGACTTAGTAAAACACCCTAGCAATAATCCGTCACATTATGATGGGCAACCAGACCAGAAATAAATGCATTGGACTGATCAGTATGAACTCTGAAATAAGGAAGATGGCATTTTGGCTTGCTTGCTGAAACTCTGCTTCACTGATAACAGATACCACTCTTTCCCAGAAAAGCACAGTATACAACTGTGATTTTGTTAATAAAATGCTATTGTGGAAAGTATGATACACCAACATAAAGAACTGGCAGTGAGTCAAAGATATGGTCAAGAGAGACAAGACTTAGTAGATATAAATTTTGTAGCTGAGTTACCTGCTGTCAATTGCAGGGGCAGAATTCAGGGTCCAGTGCTTTGGCCTCAGCTTGATGCTGGTTTTGGTATTGGGGGGGGGGCGGGGTGTCAGCGTAAGTGTGCATGATTCCTACAGCTTCATTCCCTGGTACATAGTCTTACAACTCATGAAGAAGCCATGATAGAATTGTAAGATGGCTGCCCTGGCTCCCCTCAGAGATGCTGAATAATTCTCCCAAGTTTTTATTATTTTGCAGGAATCTGGGTGGGCTCCTGAAGCAGAAGAGATAGGGTATTACAAGACAATTTGTTCTGTGATGAGAGTCCTAGTTAGGGATGGGTGAACTGGTTCAGGAAAGGTTGAAGGACTCCTGAGATCCTTACCCACCTTTAGAACCAAATTTGAACAGAACATTTTCAAGGTTCTCAGGTGCCCAAACCACTGAAGAGAAACACTAAGAACAGACTGAAATGTCTTACGCTTGGGGCTCCACCACAATAAAACAGTGGAGGAAAGGCTATCTTCTTCACATACATCATGGCAACTCCCTGCACTGCACTATTCTATCAGCTTCGGGACTGTGTTGTCCTTCCACTGATAAGTACAACGGGCACTAGAAATATAGCCTCTCTCCAAATTAACACAGAGAACAACACTAGAGAGCCTTTCTCAGGTGCATAGACCCACATCATCTCTCCCAGTCCTTTGATGGCTGGCTCACTTAGCAGACAAAGAAATCAGGGTGCAGTGACAACACAAACAGCACCACATCTTCCTGTCTTCAGTGCATATACTAGCTCCTGTGGTCCATGTCACAGTTTTAGGCTAAATGAATTGTATTTGCTTTCCTTGAGGGCATCCACTGAAGGTTTTTATCTTCCAAAGATAACCTCTCTTCAGTGGAGACCTGAATGTCCCTCTCTTCTGATCAGGTTGTTTTAAGGCCACAGAGCCCAGTGCCCTACTCTGAGACATCAGGAATGCTTTGCTTTCTCTCTGACGGCTACAAATGCTGACCTGTGAACAGTTACAAGTTATCACTCAGCTCTTTCCATGCAAGTACATCTATTTTTAAAGTAAAACCATTGGAGAGAATACAATAATAATACATAATAGAAACAAACAGCAGATTTAGACACACACTAAACATACCAGGAGCCACCAATCAGAGTTATGGGACCCTCATCGGCCAAAATCTTTCCATCCTGTCCACAAGGGCTGGAGCCACCCTTGGGCATAGGGTCTTGTTCATTTGCTGGATCAGAAAGATGGCTTGAGCTAGTTTAAATCCTGCTTTTTTACACTCAGATCCCTTTCTCGGTCTATTGATCTTTGAAAACCCAGTCTGAATCAGTAAATACAAGCTTGCCCAGAAGATGGTACCTCTCGGGAGGTGTTTACAACTTGAATGATTCATCTTAGTCCCCCCCTACTGTGTTTGGTTCCTCTAAGAACTGTGGCAACCACCCCATAAACCATTCATAATCTTCACACAGCATAGCTCCCCAAAAGCTATTGCAGAAGATTGCAACGTCACACTCCAACCTTCCAGTTATTCAAGAGTGAGGGCTTTTACATCGGTCGCTCCCTTTCCTTCAGTCTAACTCCCCCCACTGACTAACTCTTGAAGTATTTCATTATGTGGACCATTCCAAGAACCACTTTGCCTTCTACACAAGTAACAGGGTTGCCTACTTAAACAGCCTACCAGTCTGTAGTTTGTATTCAAGACCTCCCCTTATTTGAAATCTTAGCAATCACTTAAAATAGTTGCTTATTGCTGGAGGTGGCCATTGAAAAGGGCCCTTAGTTATCTTTGCATCTCAGAGGCTTTGGCTTACAGAGGTATGTTTTCAGAACAAGTTAGGCCAACACAGGGGCATTGCTGGCACCTGGCACACAGCATACATGCCCGAAGTCCCAGCACCAGTGCCCTGAACGTCCAGGGCAGCCCCTGCCTCTCCAATCCCTGTCCCTAGCCAGAGATCCAGGGCCTGGCCACCGGTGGTGGTGCTTGCCTCTCCTGGTCTCGGCCCGGGGATCCAAGGCCAGGCTGGTGGCGGCAGAAGTCCGAGGCCGGATCAGGCCCGGGCGGAGAACTAGGGCAGCAGGGGGCAGGGCCTGGGCATGGGCCCTGGGTCAGCGATGCTCCCGAGCAAACAACTGTCAGGAATGGTCCAAGATAGTGGTTGTCAAACGTACAGTTAGGACCCAGTACTGGGTCACAGCACCCCTTGCTGCCACTGCCAAAAGACTGGAATGCATTGCTCAAAGATGTAATTGCTGGGTCATGGACATAAATGATTTTTTTTTTTTTTTGAGTGGGTCCCAAGGAAAAAAAGTTTGAAAACCAGTGGTTTAAGATCAAAGTGGGCAAACTTTTTGTCCTGAGGGCCTCATCTGCATTTTAGATGCACAAGAGAAGTGAGGACTAGGAGTGCGGAGTGGCTGCTGGACCCATGTGGTGGTGGAAGAGGCAGCGGGAGGGTGGTGGCCTCCACACTCTGGCTGGAGTGGCACTGCTGGGGCCATATTGCAGTGGGAGAGCGGCAGCTATCATACTCAGGCCGGAGGGCCACCACTGCATGTGATGAATGAGTGGCATGGGGAAGAGGTGGGAATGGGGAGAGTGGCTGCTGTGCTCAGCTTGGTTTGACCAGGAGAGCTGAGCCATAATTTGCTCACTCTAAATATATTCAATCCTGCCTCAGTGCAGGAAGTTTGACTAAATAACCTCTTCAGGTCATAGAATCACAGAAGATGAGGGTTGGAAGAGACCTCAGAAGATCATCTAGTTCAACCCCCTGTCCAAAGCAGGACCAATCAATACTAATCATCACAGTTAAGGCTTTATCAAGCCACACATTCCAGCCTTACATATATATGATTTTATCAGACTCTGAATTCCTTTTACTTTGCATTAACCCACATCTTCTGAGTTTCACTTTCAGTGTAAGGTCCGGATCCTCTGTGCTAAAAAAATTCACAATAGTGTAACTAAAGTTGTCTAGTTAGACTTACACCACTATAGCATACTGTCTTGTGTTACTGGTGTAAACCCTGACTGAACTCAATTTGGGTAGTGTTCATATGCAGGTTGGGGGTGCTGTGCTATCATTACTATGACGTGGTTACACCCAAGTGAATTTCCTTAATGTGGACACAGACTCAGACAAATGTAAAAAAAATTCACCCAGTTTCAACATAAAACCATAGATCAGCCCAGATTTTCTGAAACACAACGAGCCTTTCTATATACTGGGCTGAAGTTTGTAGTTCTAATGAAACATAGTAAACGAGTTGCATGTGGCTTCAAGTTTCTTTGCAAACAATCCACATGGCTCTAATTATATTAGGCATGTGAAAACCTATGAAAAGGGAGTGCAAGATCATTGTCCAACCTGCTTTAATAACATGCTGGTGTCATATGACATACGTTTTCATCAAGATGGTGCCTCTGGCAGTTGGCATAGACACGTCAATTGCAATTAAGGACTGAGAGATGTATACATTTCACATTAGCCCTTAAGACAAGTGCTTCCTACCATGTGACCCACTGGAGCCCGATTCTGATCTCATTTATATTATATCCCCATTGACATAAATGGAGTAATTCCTCATTTAGTGATGTAAAATTGAAAGTAGGCTCAGTTTCCTTTTGAGTAAATTGCATGCATTTTTTTTTTTTTTAATGCTCGCCTTCCAGGACCAGGATGCTAGAGAGATGTCTGCATGTGGTTTCACACATCAGCTAAACCAGAGAGCTAAATGCAAAATTCACAAAAAAAACAAAGGCTCAAATTGTGTGAGGAACCAGGGTTACTTTTATTCCCCAAAGCACTAAATGGCTCACAGTGAGAGACTTGCTTTCCCTAATTTCAAGCCACTCCACCTACATGTGTTGCCAAATTTAAAAGGGGGAGCCATGTTAGTCTAGTTCAGTAACAGAAACAAGGAGTCCTGTGGCACTTAGACTAACAAATTTATTTATTTCATGAGTTCACGCAATAAATAAATTTGTTAGTCTTTAACTGCCACAGGGCTCAGTCTGTTCCACCTCTGTGGTTTCAAAGCATCACCTGGAACCCTGGTGTTATTGAGCTTCTATTCCTCTTTGGAGTGATGATGGAGGCGGCAGGATAGGGGAGAAACCCCCACAGTAAATAATATAGGTTTAAAAAAATATAGAAGTGATCCAGATACAGAAAGTTCACAGTGAAAGTAAATCAAAGGAAGAGTCCTATGGCACTTTTAAAGACTAACAAATTTGTTTATCACATGAGCATCCATGGCTAAAATCCCATTTCAGGCACACGATCCCACATCTTACACTCCCTTGCATTTGATGTGTCCCCTGCGTCTGATGAAGTAGGATTTTCTTCCACGAAAGCTCATGCGATAAATAAATCTATTAGCCTTTAAGTGACACAAGACTCCTTGCTTTTTTTTTTTTTTTTTTTTTTTTTTTTTTTGCTTTACTAGACTAACACAGCTGCCCCTCTGGAACATAACATGGAAACCATTTCATGTGTCTGTGAAATGGGATTTTACCCATGACAGCTCATGTTGTAAATAAATTTGTTAAGTCTTTAAAAGCACCATAGGACTCCTTTGTTTTGCTGAACTAGAGTAACATGGCTACTCCCTCTGGAATTTATAGTGAAAGGTGCAGAGAAAAGGAGACATTTTAATGGAAAACACAATACACACATGTGTGTGTTTTTATACTCTAGCACGTGGTCAGTTCCCAGCTAGTGATCATTGAAGCCTGTAGACCATTTGTCCACCCCAACAAACGCAGAGGATAGTTTAAGAGGTTTTCTGTTTGCTATAGTGCTTACCCAATCATCCAGAAGCAGCCAGTTATAACCCTAAGTGGGATCTGTTGTAAAACATATGTGGAAAGCTATTCAGTGCCAGAGGCTCTGATCTATTCCTTCAGCCACTCCCATGTGGTGAGACTATTCTTATCAGCCATTTTGAAGAACAATTCATAAACTCCTTCCACATGGTTTACACAACCTCCTACAGGGCCACACTACATTTTTCTCCATGCAAATAAATACATCAACCTTTTTGACTCCCTAGCTGAATCCCAGAGAAAATGATTTGTCAGTGTTCATTTATGAAAAAGTAATTGAATTCTTTCTTGGTCATTAAAAAACATTGGCAGATGTTTACACTTACCCTATAAATGAAAACTAAACTATGACCAGCCCGGCGTCATGCAGAGAGCCCACTGTTACCTCCTGATGCAAACTTCAGATTCCAGATGAATCCCAGATGCTCACTTCTACCATCAGAGTGTACACAAAAAGGACTGTGTTTATTGTCACTGCATGGTTATCTCAGCAGCATGTCCAACATAAAGCCAGGAGACCAGCTTTCAAGTTTTTTGTTTTTTTTTATTGGTTAGAAAGGTTTAAACCTGTGTCTGGAAGGTGC
>VOCP01059780.1:0-38671 GCA_007922195.1 Podocnemis expansa | reverse complement strand
AATTCTAGTTTGAAGCATACCCATTGTTAATGGACACAGGACAGTGACCCTCCAGTCAACCTGATGTGAAAACATCAAATAGCTTGGTTCAGACGTATACAATATGTAGGAATGGAGATGAGAGAGATGAAGGCAGAATTTCTAATTTCATCCATCTCTCTCCCTGGTTCATAAGTCTCCTTGACAATTTAGATAACTCTTTTTTGACACCTCTGAAATCAGTGGTGCTATGCTAATTTACACCAGTGAGAATCTGACCCAGGAGATGCAAGCACCCATCACCATGACTCTGGGTACATCCCTCTAACTCCAGCAGACCAGGAATCACTAAAACTCCTACAGCCTTGTCCCTGTCAGTACTCAACTGGACCATGCCCTACCCCCTACTGTCCCAATAAACCATCTGTCATGAGACATCACAGCAAGCTCCATGACAAGCACTTTGCTTTTTCTTTCATGACCATTTCTTCCCGTGCAATTTCACGCTTGCCAGATAAGAGGGAATTTTTTTAAGTGTTTCTCAGCTGTTAGACAGCAGCCTATCAATAAGCAGACAAAAGACAATAATAGTCTCCCACACCAAGTGTCAGTAATTCCTTGGGCTAACCCAGTAACAGAGACTCAGGAGTGCGCTCCTGAAAAAGTAAGGCAGTGAGCCAGAGACCAAATGTAATGGAATTTCCTGCTACCAGAATACATGAGTTGTTCTGTTTGGCAACAGATCCAGAACTCACGTCTGCTCCTGACGACTCAACTGAAGTTTGAGCTCTGCAGCTCATTAAAAACTATGTTATAGCCTACAAAATAAAGCATCATGTAAGTTTGCTACCTATTCTCAAAGACCTTATTTCACTACTGGTGACATCCTTCTATCTGGCTTAATGTTCATTAGTGTTTCATGGTGCACAAATGGAAGCCTAAGATCCCCCAAAATACATTTCCAAGCATTATCCTTAGCAATGCCATCTTTGGCTTAAACCATGGGTTAGAAAATTTAGGGGTGATGCTGGAGCTACTTTTATTATTAAATTGTATTTTGATAGGAGCCCCAGTCGGGGACCAGAACCAAGTTGTGTGAGGCACTGTACGAACGCAAACCAAAACACAGTCCCTGCCTCAAAGAGATTACAATTTTAAGGAAGAGTGCAGGCCAACACTACCTCTTCAAAACACAGTATGAGTATAGCTTGGGTTTAAGGACTCCAGCTTACTGTCCACACTCTATTGTGATACATAATTATTGAGTTAACACACCTTGGCAGTGAAAATCTGAGCAAGTTATCACAGTATTGCCTGGTCTATATGAAAGTTTGCTGTTGAATTGCACCTTTATGACCATACTGGCATAGAGCTAGTTATACTGGGAAAAAAAACTGTAGTTTTGCTGGTATGACTCATGCAGTGTTCTGTGAGTAAAATACATTATACTGACAAATTCACTTTTTAAATTGATATCACTGCATCAATAGTAGGGCTTTTGCCAGTACATCCATGTCTTAAATAAGTCATATCCAATCCAGCATAGCTATCCTGGCAAACCTTTCCAAACCTTGCCCAAACTTAACTCTTTTAGAAATATATTTTATTGAATGCTCACAATAACTTTAGTACATGCACAAACTGAGTATTAGTTATACATGCTACTGGCATTAGTTCCAGACATACTACAAAACCCATTGATTTGATAAGCTTTGGGGGAAGGGTGAGGGTACATTCTGGGTTGGTTTGGGATTGGCCATAGTCTACACTGGAGTTTACCAGTGGTTTTTGGTTTTTCTTTTTTGTCTATTAGTTGAGGTAGATTATTTCTTGTGCTTGATATTTTTAAGGCCACTGGCTGATGGAATTTATATGCATTAAAACAGTTGGGTGGATATTGTCAATCTAATTATTGCCAGTGCACTCAGAGCTTTTGTATAGATGAAGGTTTTTTAGAATGTCAAATCTACATTAATACATAAGTATAACCTAGAGTGAAAGAACAGCAAGGTATGCTATCATACATTCACACCCCCATACAACAGAATTAATGTCGAAGCTGGGGAAATTGTTTAGAGTCAATTAATTTGACAAATTGCTCTCTTTCCTCCTCTGTTTAGGTACTCCATGTGGGACACCTTAATGGGTCTTAAGTTTCAGAAAGAGATGAGCACCAACCCTATGCAAACCAGGCCATTTTAAAAAGCATCTAAAAATGTAGGGACCAAAAAACCAAAGGCCATTTTTGACTGTATATCACTAAAACTTCTATAGCTAAGATGAAGAGCTGTAGGGACAATCAATAATGTTGACAGGTGTTCTTTCCAACAATGCTAAGAACTGAACACATATTGTTGGTTGCAGCAGGTGCCATTGGTTTGTAGCATAAAGACTAGGGTGAAGGATCGTATTCCTTCAGAATCAAAAGCAGAAGAACAAGTGTCACATTCTAGGGTGCTGTCCAGACTAGAGAGAAGGTGCGTCATTGCTTGCCCACTAACCCTAGGTATTTCATAACGCTCTGCACTGCTGTGGTTCTCTTCTTTGCTTGCTCCCAGTCAGCACTTGAGCCTGTACTGAGTGTCTGAGAGCTATGAGCCCTGATGGTATAATTCTGATTCTATAGCTTGTTATCCCCTCAGCTGCACTCTGGTCACATCTGTCAAAATGACTCCAACACACTCCCAGTTCTGAACTTTCCCCAAACCATGTGCTTTGCAATACCCAGCCCTCTCCCAGAGCATTTTGAGAGATGTTATAGTCTGTTTAGCCCTTTAAAGATACAATGTACAGCTGCTTGTCACATTAACTGTAGTTAACAATGACAAACTCAGCACTGGCTTGGTTTAGATTAAAAGTAAAACAAATTAATAATGAAGGAAGACAGATTATTAAGTGAGTTCAAGTACAAAGACAGAATTAGATATGGTTACAAGCAAACACAAGGGATAAACATTTTCTAGAGGCTAAAGTCTAACAAAATAAGTTACAGTCTTTATCCAAGATAGTTTCCTCACTAATCTGTTCTGCAGCAAACTGGCTGACCACCCCTCTGATCAGGATCTTCCAGAAAGTCCAAAGTGCTCAGTTCCTTTGCCTTAAGTGAAAAATAGGTTGGGTTGTGTTTTTTTTTTTGCCCTGTTTTTTTTTTTTTTATAGTCCAATGTGCCTTGAAAATGGATTTTTCTGAAGGCTGCCTCACCACCCCCAAAAAAGTTAATTCAACCTGTGAAGAAGGCTGACATGGAGGCTATGTCTACACCTGCTTTTTTAGTTTGGATTTGTTAGTCTGAACTAAAAAAGTCCGAGGTTAGTCCTTGGCTAGTTCTAACTAATGGCTTAGTTCAAACTAGACATTAGTCTATATCTACATTGTGCTAGTTTGAACTTAAAGTTTGAACTAAGCACTTAGTCTGGACTAACCAGTCAATCTGCTTAGTTCAGACTAAGCTTTGCCTAGTTCAAACTAAGAAATTTCTAGTGCAGACACAGGCTAAATTTGTCCAGACTAAGCTTGCTTAGTCCAAACTAATTGGTTAGTTTAGACATAGCTGGAGTTTCCTGATGAAGGGAGTTCTAGGCTGATTTCTTTCCTAGTGGTGCTTCCCAAAATGCAAACTAATCTGTTTCCTACAGTCTCCTTCCCTGGATGTGATACTGAGCGATGGTCTTCTCCCCCTGCTGAACTGATAGCCCTATTCACCTTCTATGTAACGGGTAGTCCCTTTGTCTCTCTCTGTGTGCTCTGAAGATGCCTTCCAGGTGGTTGGACAACATTTCTTTGTCGAGGGTAGAGTATTTTTATACCTCTCTGACAAACATATTTCTAATATGCTTCTAATTTTGAATTTGTCATCTGTGCATACACCACTCAGTAGTAACAGGACATCTTATAGATACAGGTTATGACATTAGTGAGTTGTGGTATACTGAAGTGCTTGAAGTCCAGCTTAAACTCACTATTAGATACCAATGAGCCCCATGAGGATCAAACTCAGTTACAGTGATAGTCACTTTTTCACAAGAGTCATTAAAATGCATAGAGAAAACAGATTTTAGATTCACTTTCTATAGTAAAATCCTAGTCTGCTTGGCTTCACTGAAGGTTTCTTAAAGCAGTTTTAATACTGTATTAGGAAGTAGGTTCTAAAACACAAATCAGAATCTAGGCGGACAAAGGCACTAGACAATCAATAGTGTTTTAATTGATTGTTTGTCCTCATAGAGTATTACAGGAGAAGGTCAGAAAATGCAAAGTACCTGTCTTAACCTGAGATTGCTCAATCATGTCCTCATTCTTAACGATGAAACTTTAAAGTCCCTTGTAAAATCATATGAATGGTTGATCTGTTCTGTGTCTGAGTCAGAAATCAGAGTTTGGGCCTTCATTTATAAGTCTCTTTCTCCGTTATGACACTCCAGTTTCTGATTATTCCAGGATAACTCTTATGGGCCCATTTAGTAATGGAGCCTCAGGGTGTGTCTACCTGATGGTGGCAAGGCACACTAGAGGCATATGATTTGCAGAGGACTTTAAAGAGCTACACTCCAACAGCTCTGTGTAGACCATGGTGGCGTGTTCTAAACGTACCTAATTCATATAGCTCTGAGTGAATCAGGACCTTTTTGATGGCACCCAGCAAGTTCCACAGAGGACAGTTAAATCACACTGACATGCTGTGTTCTATCACACACCCCTTGAATGTCAATATGCTGTACAGACAAGCCCTTCATAATGGAGACAAAGGATTATAAATGCTATGATGCTGGCTGATGTCGTTCTAGCCATTGCCACTTCAGTCAGCATGATCTTATTTGCTAGGTGGGAATATTGATAAATGGTTTCCCATCTCTGACTGAGGATTCATGTCCCTCTCACCTTCTTCACCACCTGTTCAGGAAAAGATGCCAGGACCCAGCCATCCCATTTGAAAGTACAGCTGAGCATTTATTAGTCTTGTGCCTTCCAAACTTTCCATCCTGGTTCCAAAGACTGAGCTTACAGAAGTCTTTCATGAGGTCTGCAGGAGCTCCCTCCATTGCTTGATGGCTCTAGGTAACATCTCCACGCAAATCTTACATCCAGGGACCTTATACTCAGATCCCAGCTTTGATGCAGCAACCATGTTTATCTGTGAAGGCAGTCTTGCAGCTACCTCCACACACCTTTGAAGGTTTCTTCTTTTCTCTTCAACACATCTTCAGTAGAAAGTTACACAGAACTTGTGGAACTCTGTCAAATAATATGAACTTAAAAGGACTTTACAGATAGGCCTACATCACAGTTAACAATGTGTCTACTGGTAGTGGTTAAATCCTAGTGTAACCTCCAAATGCCTTAGGCAACTTTGAAAAATCAAACTGAAACTAGGTGATGGTCAGCATTAAACAACAGACCAGTCCTGACCTTTTTCTGTTTCTCTTTGTGCATACATATCTGTGCAAGTTGTTCATGCATTTCAGAGCTGTTCCATGAGGCATTTCCCTGAGATATCCTGTAGATATTTTTGGTACAGTACATCAGGACTTGGATGACCTTTCATTAGTGAGTACTGGGAAAGGCCTGAGGACAAATTAATAGCATAATGTCTAGTAGAGAAGCATGAATTGTTGGAGACTATGTTTTGCTTCTACTGACTTCAAGTTATTTCCTAGCCTTTGATACGCAGACCACTTTGTGAATTTTATGTTTCTTTCCTGCCTTGTCAGTACATTAGTGATGAACTTTTACACTGACATTTGTAATAGCAGGGTTTTTTTGCACACCAAGCGAACATGTGTATATATCCACAAACAATAACTCCTTAAATTCCAAGGAGATTGGGTCACTCCCAATTTAGCATGCTTGTCCCACTGAAAGAACTGTCAGTGCAACTCATGCTTTTAGTGACAGAAGGGTGCTTGTGTGCCCAACACTTTTACCAGCAATACCCAGTGGCTCATATTTCCCATAGGAAATAAAATATTTTTCTCTCTTTTGAAAGAGATCATCTGTTTTATGGGAGCTAGCTACAGTGCACTACATTTTGAAAGAATAACACTGAATCTGGGTACTCAAAAATTGAAGCACCCATCTTGAAACAGAGCACCACACCTTCGGAAAAGCAGGCTCTTTTAAGATGTCTCAGGTTGCACAACCAAAATCACCAACTGCTTTTGAACAGTTCACCCAGTATACTAAGTATTTTGTTTCTGAGAAACGTGCTTTTTTAAATAAACAAACACGGACTGGAAAAATGAAGATAGCACAATGTAAATGCAACTTATGGCGAATTCTGCAAAGATATGTTGGGTTTTGTGGTCTTAACTAATTTTGACAGCAAGAGTAATTGCTGTGTATAGAATCAAATGATCTGTGTAAAAGCTTTTAACTCTGTTTCCTTTATCTGATACCAACGAAACAACATTTTTTCTCTGTAGAACTTCACATATGCCTGGAATCCTAAAAGCACAATGCCTAATAATGAATTAAATAGTTGTTGTTCACTAGCGGTGGTAGCAATTAAAACTATCACTGTGTATTCAGCTCACTTATTATTAAACCTCCAGAACAATGTTGGACATACGAAGCTATTTTCCTGGCCAGAGCACCTGAAGCAAAACCCTGGCATTGTCCAAGTGAACAACAGAACTTCCATTGGGAAGGATTTAACAATAATATCTACATTTTTAGATAGTACTTTTCATCAGTCTATCTCAAAATGTTTCATGATCTTTTCATATATTTATCATGACACTCCTGTGACATGGAGAATTGCTATTAGCCTCATTTCATGCATGAAGAGGTGGGGCACAGAGGGTATGTCTACAGTGCACACTAAACTCATGTTTGACCTCAAGCCTCACTTCCATCCACACACAAATCACTGAGACTTAGGATGTGCTATGGGCAGCAGGTGGGAGGCAAAGTCTTGCTGCAGCTCAGCTTCAAGCCCTATAAGACCAACGTCCAGCACTGTAAACCCAGATACACAATACCATGTAGATGCTGAAGTATGGGCTTGGAAATATGGAGCCCACAAGCCAAGGTTACAATACAGCAGTGGTTCCCGCCCTTTTCTTTGCTGTGGCACACCTTGATACAGTCTAATTTTTTGAGGCACACCACCATTAAAAACTCATGAATATTCAAAACAGCTCAAAATAACATGAATATTTATGAACCATAGCACAGTGGTTCAGAAATGCTGCTATTTAGTGTAGTAGGGGTAGCAGAGCAGGGATGGCAGGACAGGGGAGGTCAGGAGTTATTTGCAGTGGCAGGAGTGAGCGTGGGGAGCAGGGCAGGGCAGGCGCAACCCAGTAAGCCTGGTAAGCATTGCAGGGGGGTGCTGGCACCTGCTCTGCTTGCATGGGGGTTCCAGAAATGGTAGCACCGTTCCTGGGCAGGGGTGGCCAAAGAGGACAAGGGCAGCCATGTGGGGAACAGCACAAGGGCCGAGAGGGGAAGGGAGAACAGGAGTGGTTTGGGGGAGCAGGGGGAAACCTGGGGAGTGGGAAGGTAGGGCAGGGGAGCACGGTGCAGCATCCACTTCCCCCTTTCTCCCTAGTGTCTCCCTGCCACCCAGGGCAAATCCTCACCCCACTACTGCTCCCTCCCACCCCAGTGGGTCCTGTTCCCCCCTCCCCCAGCCCCCTGCTGCCTGTGATGGACCTTCCCATCACTGCAGGGGCCAGAGCTATCCCTCCAGCCCCAGCTCACCCCCCCAGCTACAGAGCCCCCTAACCAAACAGCCACCCCACAACCTCAGCTACACACCCTTTGCTACACATCCACTCCCATCCACTTCTGCTACACACATACCCCCTGCCCCCCACAACCCCCAGCAGCCCGCCTCAAAGCCCTTACCTTGGCTGTTTGCAGGCTGGCTGACAGGCTGGGAGCTGCTTCCCTGCTGCAAACTACTAAAGGGCTCACTACTGGCCCCCACTGCTACCTTCCCTGTGGCCCCAGTCCCCCCCCCCTGCAGCCCTAACCACCCCACATGACCCCCCAGGACTCTTTTTTTGTTTTGCTGAACTGAACGAACATGATTATCCCTCTGGAACTCGTAAATTATTCTTGCATATGATATTTTTGAAGATCTTCCCATCACAAAGCTTGTAAGTTGACCATCTTTCTCTTAACATAAATGAGCTAATGCTGAACTACAAAGTTAAAATGAACATTTTAAAAAGTTTGTAAAAGTATGAGCATTAATTAATAAATAAAAAGTGGTAACATTAATGATGGCTCAAAAATAACAAATACCACATTTAAAATTTTGGCAGTCAAATCTTACAAATGTTTCATATAGGCTTGGGTTTATGGGCACTAGACATTTAATACAAATAATTATAATAAATTAAAATAAGTAAGAAAAGTTCCTAATGTATAGCTATAAATGAAAAACACCAAATTTCAGTGAAATTCTCTGAACTACTCAAGTTTATAAGACTCTTGCCCCCTCAAAAATATTAAATAGCAAGTACAATAGAAGCTAAAAAATTACTTACCAAAAAAAGATACAGCACAGACATCACACACAGCTGTAATGATTGTCTAAGAGGGCAGCACTGTATTTACATGTAGCAGCCTATATGTACCTACCTGGTAAACTCATATAACCAAAGCCAAAATAAAAATTGTCACAAAGTCAAAGGAAAAGGCAAAAGAACAGCTAAAAAAGAAAAAGGAAAAGGCAATATTTCACAAAATTAAAAAATGGCAAAATAAATGGCCACACTGAGGAATTAAAAGCTGAGCCCAAGGGAAAAGTTCCTACTATTTGCTGTCTGTTGCTTGCTCCTGCTTTGTTAGCATGTCAACGTGAAGGTGATGGGCAGATAATGGTGAAATCTGCAATTCAGACGAAGCACACATCCTAATGATAGTTTGCCTTGATGAGCCAAGAGTGAAAAGTGCTTAGGCTTCCAGCCCTACTAGCTCTGCTAGATGGGAACAATTTCTATATTTTTTCTATATATTCATTTCTGTCCACCAAATTGAGGATGGGACCCCTTGTTGCTTGGGGCCCTAGGAATCTGCCTGCTTTGCCTACCCCAAAAGCTGCCACTGCTTTTTGCCAGCTCTGCACAGCCCATGTGGCTGGATTGAGCAGGGAGGGAGCTCTAACTCTAGCTCTTCCAGATTCTCAAGGCACACTTTGGGTGTTGCTGTGGCATACCAATGTGCTGCACACTGGTTGGGAACCACTGCAATACAGTATAGAGATACCCAGAGAGGCTTAAGTGAGTGTCCATGCTCCTACAACAAGCCTATTAAGGAACATGAGGGAAAAAAGCAAATACCATGAGGTTGGCCAGGACCAGATTAAGACATACTGAGGCCCTAAGCTATATGAAGGGTCAGAAGCCACATACCATAAACGAGAGAGAAAAAAGGGTAACACACTATAACAGAAGTATTTAGAGGACCCTCATCATGTGAGGCCCTAAGCCATGGCTTACTTGGCTTATGACTAAATCCAGCGTTGAGGCTGGCTAACACACCCCTGTTGTTCTTGGGAAAAACAAACAAACAGTCTTGTGGCTGTGTGTGGAGAAAGACTAATTTTGTAATATTTCCTACATATCTCACATTGACTGGAAATGAGAACTTTTAGCATTGAGGGCAATTAACCATTGGAACAATTTAAAATCATATAGATGTAAGTCTGGAAAGAGTCATCTAGGCCATCCATCCAAGTTAAGGCAGGGCTGAGTATAGTTAGAATAACCTTGGCAGACATTTGTCTACCCCGTTCTTAAAATCTTTCACTGATGAAGCTTTCACAGCCTCCTGTGGTAACCTATTGAGGACTCAACTATCTTTATAATTAGAAAATTTCTCCTAATGTCTAGCCTAAATCTGCCTTCCTGCAAACTAAGCTGATTACTTCTTGCCCTACCCTAGGTGGACATGAAAAAACATCAATCACAATTCTCTTTATAACCACCTTTTATGTATTTAAAAACTTACAGCTTCCTTCAGCAGTCTCTTCTCTAGCTTCAATGTGCCCAGTTCTTTTAACCTTTCCTCATGTCACATGTTTTGAACTTTTCATTTTGGTTGCTCTTCCTGAAAGTCTCTCCAGTTTGTTCACATCTTCCTTAAAGTGTGGTGCCTTAACCTGGACATGGTACTACAGCTGAGGCCTCACCACTCATGAATAGAGTGGAACAAATTAAACCCAGTGTCTTTACATACAACACTCCTATTAAAACATCACAGAATGAAATTTGTCATTTTCTCAGTGGCATCACACAATTGACTCATATTTAACTTGTGATCCAATATAACCTCCAAATTCTTTTCTGCTATCCTGCGGCCTAGCCAGATAGTCCCCATTTTGCATTTGATTTTTCCTTCCTAGAGTTTTTATTTGCCATTATTTAATTTCATTTTATAAATTTCAGACCAATTAGCACAAATAAATATTCCTGGCCACTCCCATTTCTATCCTCTAGACATTAGTCAGGCATTTCAAACTGTCAGAAGTTGGTCCTTGGGCAAATCTCTTCTTATAAGCACAGATGCACAGTCCATATTAAAGATAACATAACAAACAACAATGCTTTCGTGATGCTGTCCACATCAGAGTTCTGTGCACACAATAAAGGGACTAGATGGGCTGCATTTAAGAAAAAAATTGGCCAGATAAAATCTTATTTTAAAATAAAAGTGGGTCAAACGCTATGCAGATTGCTTCAGTCAAATGAGAAGCATAAATAATCTGCCAGCTATGTGAACTTGTGTTCAAACAGCCACACAGGTATTCACTGTTCACGGTATATGTTATTTAGCCATTTGGTCAAGGCCAACGGAGAACTTTAAATGAGCACCGAATCTACTAGACACCAATATTTGATAAGACAAACATTGAATGCGAGTTAACCTCCCCAACCCAAAAAACAAACAAAAAAACCCCTCACCCAACCCCCCAACTCCCAAACCCCAAAAAACAAAATCATTGTGGATTCTCCAGCACTGGCAATTTTTAAATCAAGATTTGATACTTTTCTGAAAGATATGGTCTAGGACAGTGGTTTTCAACCTTGGGTCTGCACCTCCATTCAAATTTGGGGGAGGGGGGCTGCAGATGGAAAAAAAGTTGAAAACCACTGCACTACAGACTATTTTGGAAAATTTCAAGGTCATGTATTATGCATGTGGTCACACAAGATGACCACAATGGACCCTTCTGGCCTTCAGATCTATTACTGAGACATCTGATGGCTTGCAAGTAGAACTGTTCATATAGAGGGACAGTTGCTGTCTTAGGGCAGGTCTATGCTTCCTGCTAGTTTTGGTAGCAGTCAAACAGAAATAATCAAGTTACCTAAAATAATTCGAATATCTCCCTCCAACTTTCCTATGCCCAGAACAGGCTTGTCCAATCTGTTGCCTGCAGGCCAGAATCCGGCCCACCAAGGGCTCTTATCCGGCCTGCAGAGCCACTGTGGGACTAGGAATGTAAAAAAAATTTGCTCACCAACCCCCAAATGAGAAAAGAATTGCAATGTGGCCCCTCAATCCAAAAAGTTTCAACACCCCAGGGCTAGAACACCTACCACCTGAGTTGAAGGGAGGGAGGGAAGGGAGTCCCAGCCTATGGACTGAGCGCTACATTACCTACTGGGGGGGGGGGGAAGCAAGAAGTCTTGTGGCACTTTAAGACTAACAGATTTATTTTATCACATGAGCTTTTGTGGGAGAAAATCTCACTTTGTCGGACGCTATGAAGAGGGGGAACTTACAGAATTGGATGAAAATAAATGCAGGGGAGTGCAAGATGTGATCAGGTCATACTGCAACAGCAAGTCAAAGCATTTGTAAGGATTCAAACCCTAGGAAACAGCACACAGAGAGAGGGTGAAGTCAAATGATTTGTTATAATGTGAAAATATAGTCACAATTCAACCTTGCTTTCACACAAGCTAATCTGCATATTCTTTGAATTTTGGCTGTTTCTCTTTGAAGTCTTGATGTCCCATTGATTTTCTTGAGGGCCATCATTAACAAACCGTAAATGGAGTGACTAAGAAGATGGAAGTAGTGAGCAACTTTTTTGTGTGTGTGTTGTGATTTCTGATGTCAGTTTTATGAAACAACACCACACACACACAAAACAATTGTGAGCACTTCCATCTCCTTAATCACTCCATTGATGATTTCTTAATGACAGCCCTCAAGAAAATCAATGGGACATCAAGACTTTAAAGAGAAACAGCCAAAATTCAAAGAATATGCACATTAGATTGTGTGAAAGCAGGGTTGACTCAAGACTATGGATTCTTTTCACATTAGAACAGATAATTTGACTTCACCCTTCCTCTGTGTTCTGTTTCCTATGGTTTGAATCCTTACAAATGCTCTGATTTGCTGTTGCAGTATGACCTGATCTCATGTCTTATGCTCCCCTGCATTTATTTTCATCCAATTCTGTAAGTTTCCCCCTCTTCAAAGCATCTGACGAAATGGAATCTTCTCCCATGAAAGCTCATGTGATAAATAAATCTGTTAGTCTTAAAGTGCCACAGGATTCCTTAGTGGTTTTTTTTGTGCTTTACTAGACTAACATGGCTGCCCCTTTGAAACTACCTATTGGGGTGACCTTCGGGGATCAACTTCCCAATCAATGAAGTGAGTCTTCACAGACCCAATCAGTTGATCAGGAAGGTCAACCTGAAGGCAGCAACTGTGCTTCCATCAGTGAAGATTAAGCCCTAAAACACATCTGTTTGCAGTCTTATTGTAGACATATTGGTCCCAGGATATCAGAGAGGTAAGGAGGGTGAGGTAATATCTTTTACTCAACCAACTTCCGTTGGTGTGTGTAAGCTAAAAACTGGTCTTTTTCATCAACAGAAGTTGGACCAATAAAAGATATTACCTCAGCTGCTTTGTCTCCCTAAAGACATTTCCAGGCCATTTCCCTTTAAGCCTCTGAGTGCAGAGAGGTAAAAGCTCTGTGACAGCATTTCCGTGAATTAACAATATGACCCCTTAGTCAAAGAGAATCACACACATAATTCTCTCCATTACTTCTCCCCAAATTAGTGGCAGCAGCTAGATGTAATCCAGGTGATTTCTACCAGCTCTCAATAATATACTGTATATGTGCCAAGTTATTAGTTCTTAGAAGCTTTTCATTTTTACATCTCAGGCCATGTGACCTTGGTCTGAGCGAGTTAGCTCTCAAAAGCTATTTACATTTCAACATAGTCATCACTTGGGTAGGCGTTTTAGAGCGAAACTCAGTGTGTTGAAGAAAATGGTGATCTTATTTCATATGTGTAGTGTATGTGGGCTATGCCTACACTAGCAAATTAGTCTGGACTAAGCAAACTTAGTCCAGACTAATTTGAACCCTTTCTACACTGGCCTTTGGCTAGTTTGAACTAAAAAAAGTTTTAATTCAAACTAATCAAAGATTAGTTCACACTAATTAGTTTGGCTGCTTAGTTTGAACTAACTGTTCAGTTCAAACTTATTTAGAAGTTTAGTTAGAATTAGCCCGATGGAGACATGCTAGTTCAAACTAAACAAGTTCAAAACTACCAGTTTGAACTAAGCATGTTTTTTTAGTTTGAACTTGCAGCTTTTTTTAGTTCAAACTAAAAAGTTAGTACAAACTAAAGAAGTGCAGCTAATTCAAACTAAATAAACCATGCTTAATTTGAACTAAGTTTCAAACTACTTAGTTTGGGCTAACCAAGTCTGAACTAAGATTTCAGGTGTAGACATAGCCTAAGTTAACACAAGGGGAGCCAAACCACTGTCTTTAAACAGCACACCAGTTAACTTTGCAGCAACTTGGAGGCATAAACATGACATTTTTAATGGTGGGGACATTCCTTGTCTCTTTAATTCTAACCCAGCCCCAAGATTCAAGTACTGACAAATTTTGGTGAAACCCTGATCTGACTCTGAGAGATCATGTCAATTTCTAGGTCACATAGAATCAATACTGTGTTAAGGGGAAATATATCACTTAAAGGTGATAACTTCTGGATTAAAATAACCTAAAGTCTTGAAGCCATCTCCATTAAGAGACACTTTTAACATAGTGACCTGGAGTAGTGGTGCCTGCAGATGTGTGCATGGGGCATGCCATTGATAGGAACGCCCAGGGCTCAGGCTGCTGCAAAGAAGAATGAAGCAAGGCAGCAGTCCTGGCCTAAAGGAAGATGTCAGGAGCAGCATTGCTGGCTGCCCCACTGCCCACTCATGTTTAGCCCTGCAGCCTCCCCTGGGTGACACTGTGATTCCCGCCCACCCAATCACAATGTCACTCACTCCATTTTGGCCCTTCTCTTCCCTGTCACGAGAGCAGTACCGTGTGGCCAAACGCAAGTGGGTAGTGGGTTGGCCGGTGCCGCCCATCCTTGCCATTTCTGTGAAGCTGGCTCCTGCACCAAGGGATCCCCATGAAGGCCCTGCCCAGCCTTGCTCCACTTGCAGCAGCTCCTGTCCTCTGGGCTCAGGACTCATGCAGCCACAGCCTCAACAGCCTCTAAACAAGGAGAGTTGTAATGAATGAGTGGCTGCACGTGAATGACGTTTAGGAGAGGGGTGGCAGGGAAAGCTGGGATAACAAGCAAGTTTTGTTGTGCATATCATAAAAAAGTCCAGGGATGTCTGACCCAAAGCCCTGGTCAAATTCCAGTTTGCAAAGTTTTGTTCTGTTTTCCCCATCTCAGCTTTGCCTGTCTATGGGTATGTCTACACAGCACTTTTATTTTGAAATAACAACGGTTATTTCAAAATAAAAGATATTTGGTCCACGTGACGTTTTCTTATTTCGAAAGGACAGATCCTATCCTTTCGAAATAAGAACTGCTGTTTCGAAACAGGTTAAACCCCAATTGTTTTGAAACGGCTGTTATTTGAAAATGGCTATTTCGAAATAAGGCCATTTGGACATGTTGTTTCGAAACAACACCATTGTTTCAAAACAACTGTTTTGAAACAACATGTCCAAATGGCTTTATTTCAAAATAACCATTTTGAAATAACAGCCATTTCAATAGCAGGCTTTCCCTTCATTCAAATTAACATTTTGTTAATTTGAATTAACTTATTTCAAAATAACTCATTTCGAAATCCTTATTTCGAAATAACGGTGTGTGTGTAGACATAGCCAATGGTATTTATCTTCACTTCTTTTAAACTGTGTGTCACAATGTAGCAAATGGTTAGCAGCCACATTCCAGTCCAAAGGTGGATTAAGTGATAATCTGTAAAATGGCTGGGAGTGGTGTAAAATGGCTGGCTTGCTATATGAATGTATCCTGCATGTGGCCAATGAGCATCTATACTGTATGAAGGAGAGAAGATCCATTCATATGCTAACCCTTCAAATTCTTCAGGGAGAAAGCTCAGCCTGGTGATGTTTGAACTTATATAAAACAGAATGTGCAGCACCTAACACGATGGTCACTGACTGGGGCTGCTAGGCATTACTGCAGTGCATATAAATTAAAAAATAATATGCGGTTGGTCATGTCTGTCTTCATGACTGAACAGTGCTGATCATGGCAGGACCCCAGCTGAGGCCTCTGGTTTCTACGGTCATACAAATAATCATCATAGCGAAGGACATGCATGAGCAAGTAAACAAGGGCTAAATAATGTATCCCTCACTCACTGTGTAGCCCTTCACCCCATTTGATGTCTCATTGTCTACACAGGCACAATTCAAAGAAGGCACAGTTCTGTTTTGACCCTGTTTATGACCCATAGTGACACCATGGCCATCAGAACTTATAGCCTGAACTCTTAACTCATTCCCTGGTTCTTGAGCCCCTTCCTCTTAAAACATAGCCTTATAATCAAGGTATTTCTATAGGAATCTTTTTTAAATTTTTTGAATTCATATGCAGAGTTGACACTGTCACCTTGGGGCTGAATAGACTACGGATTTTTTCCCCCATGATAAGAGGTAACATTGCTTTCCTCCCCCTCTTCCCCCACACCTCCCTGCTAATTGCTGTACTTGCTGCTTAAATCCAAACCACTGCTCTGATTTGCTGAAACAGTTTGACCTGATCCTGTGACTTTCACTCTCCTAAATTTATTTTGCTCCCATTCTATAAGTTTCCCATCTTCAGGCATCTCATGAAGTGGCATTTTCTCCCATGAAATCTCATGTGATAAACAAATTTGTTAATCTTTCAAGTGCCACCACCCTCTGTTTGTTTTGCTAGTTTTTTTGATGAGCGACCCTAGTCTGAGTTACAAACAATGCTCGGCACTGCTGATCATTACATGTGGAGCTTTAATCATGTACAACTAACAAATTGAGAGTGATCTGCCTAACATTACTGTAATGTGCTGCTTTATAGCTCCACATAAATATGTTTGGCAAAAACCACTGAAAACAGATGTTGCTTTCTTTTAGTGATTGTTCCATTTCCCTTCATAACCTTTACATGCTTCCTGCCTCTAAGAAGAGTCCACCAGGAAATTTAATATGTTGTTTGTGTCTTGTACCTAGTACCTTTTACTGGGATTAAATGATGCAACTCATGAGTGTGTTATGTTTCATGTTCTGCCCAGGTGTTATGTAATTTTTATACCACTTTTTCAGGGTAGATTACAACAAATACGTGCTCACTGAAGCAGGTTACTCAGCTGAGAATACAGAGCATGACCTAAGTGGTACTGCTGCTATGGAAATGTGTGAACAATTAAAGAAAAGAAGGAGAGAAAAAACAGGGGGCCTAAACAATGCCAATGGATGGAAAATCACATTGGAAATGGTTCTGAATCCACAAGAGTAGCTTCCAGCCATGCACTAACCTACAGAATGCATTACTATTGCTAGGAGGTACAAATCTGCTTTGTTTCTTGCTGATTTGTATAACCAGATGGCTATGTACACAAGGCTACGATCATTTTAGAACCTGGTCAAAGCCCACTGAGGTCAATAAAAGAGACTCCCATTAAATTCACGGGACTTTGGCCTCACCACCCCGTTTCCGTCATTGTGGAGGGGTAAATGTTCTGGGCTTCCCACCCCAAAGAATGAAGGGTACAAAGGAAAAATTAGTCATTGAAAGCTTACGGTTCATCATTGTGCTCCTACAGTGTCATGTTCTTGCTAGGCATCTATACCTGGCACTGTTGGGCAAATGCAATCCTCTCCATTCCCAAAAATTCTCTAGCTGACGTTTTACATTTCAGTTCTTTCACACCCCTCTTTCCTCAAGAATCAGAAATTGATTTTCCTTTTTTCAGGATAAGTGCTGCCCTAGGCCCTGAAATGGGACCTTTGCACCTGTTTGGACTGCACCTAGTGATGCATGTGTGTTTATGTGGACACATGTGCATGCTGAAGATCAGGAAATCGTGACCGTGGTTTCCCCTCAGGCAACATCAAGAACACTGGCAGGAAGAGACATCTGGGATATTTTTTCCACAATGACGGAAACGGGGCAGTGAGGCCAAAGTCCCGTGAATTTAATGGGAGTCTCTTTATTGACCTCAGTGGGCTTTGACCAGGTTCTAAAATGATCGTAGCCTTGTGTACATAGCCATCTGGTTACACAAATCAGCAAGAAACAAAGCAGATTTGTACCTCCTAGCAATAGTAATGCATTCTGTAGGTTAGTGCATGGCTGGAAGCTACTCTTGTGGATTCAGAACCATTTCCAATGTGATTTTCCATCCATCAGCTGTATTTTCAATTGTTAGATATATTTTGTTAAACAAAACAACTGGCTTTTTATTCCTGAAGGAAAACTGTACCCATAGCACTAGGGTGGATGGACAGCAGCCCTTATTGTCTGTGACCCCAAAACTCCTTAAAGCTAGCTGACTAATGTGGTTATAGGAATGTACTCATACCGGCATTAGAGAGATGAGGTGGATGAAATAATACCTTATCAAGACCAACTTCCATTGGTGACAGATACACACTTTTGAACTTGCACACTCATATTTCCAGGACCGAAGATTTGTGCAAGCTTGAAAGTTTGTCTCTCTTGCCAACAGACCTTGGTTCAACAAAAGGTATTATCTTGCCCATTGTGTCTCTCTAAGTTTCTAGAACTGTCATGATTACATCAACACTGATTCCGGTATGTATGTTCTGGTTCATCAGACAATGTTCTATGAGGTCCTGAGTGAAAGCCAAGGTCACACTCATCATTGATATCACTGAGAGACATAGACATAGATACTGTGTACGGGGCTATGTATGTATGCTGAAAATATATTTGAAGGTCTGCATCAATGCACTGTTGACAAACAGGTTTCCTGTCTCTTTACTGAAGCATAAATCATGCATTGTAAGCTAACACAATGGAGATCTGTTTACATATAAAGTGAACAGAAGGATGTGAAATTAACCAAAAAAGAACCAGGACAATGGAAAAAATAGGTGAAACAGAGTTTTACTGATTACAGACAAGAAACTTTGGGACCATAAAGGAGAAGATAATAAAGACATCTCTTGTCCCGGAGCTAGGAAGTAAATAGACAGCACACTTACTTTCAGGAAAAAATGGAATCTGTCTACCTTGGTAGAAAATGCTGCAAAGACTTTTGTATGAAATAAAACTTTTTTTTTTTTGACAGATTAGCCTGGTGAATTGAGTTTAAATTCAGAAAAGCCTACTATGATTTTATTTTATATATAACCCTTTCCCCCCAATTATCTTTATGCACTATCACTTGATTTTTTTAAAAAATAAAAATGTATTATTATTTACACTATAAATATACCTTATAGTTGTGGTATTAAATAAGGTGCTGATTCTGAGCTTAATTGTACAAGTTGATGGGTACACTATTCCCTTACAGCAAGCAGACCTATTACTTCTGCATGTGTTCAGTGGATTAGGGGCTGGCCACTTCAGGAAACACTTCAAAGGAGCTCAGGGCCTCATGCGCACCTACTGATACCCTCCAAAGGAAAGTAAAGGCTGATACGGATTATAGGAGATTGTTTGGGTGTCTGACAGAGTGGTGGTGTCAGGGAGCTGACACCCACTTAAGCACCAGCATGTTTCCATGTAGCTGAAGGCAGGGGCAGAACAAGCTGAGACACACTCTTGGGTACCCCAAAGCTTGTCACAATTTGAGACCAGGATGTAACCTTTCATTGCTTGGCCCCGTGTCATGTGACAGAAGTTAAAAAATAAAGCTCAGGCCTCTTATCAGCACACCTGTGGGTCACAGCATTTTATCCATGCCAGCTGCTTGCAAACCCAAAATTAAGGGGTATGAACCATCATGTGATTATTACTGGAAGGGGACAAAGCAAGTCCAGGGCTCACTTAATACAGCACCACGACGTTAGGCACCAAATAAGGGCATTTCTTACATTAGAGATGGTTGGTCACCTTACTATGCCCTGGCTCACCCCTACCACAATACACAACTCACTGTTCCTTTGTCTTCTCCCTTTCTCTACCACTAGCCTCCCTGTCTCACTGACCTCTGTAGTTCTCCATTTCTGCCACACCTACAGACTTCTCTGACCTTCATTCTCCTCTTAGTCCTCAACTTCCTCCAACCTTCCTCCATCAGTCCTTCCCCACTAAGCAGATACAAGGAATTTGGGTTTTGAATTATAACTGGAGTATTTTAAATGTGTATACAACATTTAAAGTATTTACAACAATTGAAACTAATCGTATTCAATATTATGGCCCAGATCCTCAGATTTCATAAAAGTCTTATAGCTTCAATAAATTTCCATAAAGCAACACCAATTTACACTAGGCTGATCAAGTCACTGTAAATATTTTATATTGAATTTGGCTGATTATATAAAGATTTCAAAAAGGTTAGTGAATGAGTCAGTGAGAGTTTGTCATCTGGAAGTAAATGAACACATATTACTGTACTGCTGAGGTTTTAATCTAACTAAACTGGGGTGAGGTTTCAAAAGCATATAGGAGAATTTGGTGTGGAAGCTTCAATGAATTTCACTGGGAACTGAGTGTCTAACTCCTGTTTTGCCTTGGAAAATCTCTGTCCATAATTTCAAAAGCATTTCAGTGGCTGAAGAGCTCAAATCGCATTCTCAAAAGTGATTTAGACACTTAGCAGCCTAAGTCTCATTGCAAGTCAACAGGATGTAGGAAATGGATTTTCAAAGGTATGTGGATGCCTAAAGATGCAGATAGTTGGAAGTGGGACTTTGAAAAGGATCTAGGCACCTATGTACCATTGATTTAAATGGAAATTAGGCATCTAGGTTAATCTGACCTTTAGGGTCACAGAATTATAGAAACTGGAAGGAACCACGAGAGGTTATCAAGTAGTCCCCAGCACTTATGGCAGGACCAATACCTTCTTAAACCATCCCTGACAGGTGCTTCTCTAACCTGCTTTTAAAAATTTCCAGTGATGGAGATTCCACAACCTGCCTAGACAACTTATTCCAGTGGGTAATCACCCTGACAGTTAAGTCCAAAGTCTCTGTCACCTCTGAAAATGAAACTTAGCTCCTAAGTCCCTTAAGCATTACCATATGTCATTGGATGCCTCTTTTCTAGGCTTCTATATTGGAAGAAAAAGAAATGCTAGAGAAGTATGTATACTAATTATAGTATATAAGTATATAAGTATGTATACTGAAGATGCTTTACAGCCCAGGAAACATAAATAGCAGAGGATGGCATTTTACCCCCTCCCCCCAAATTGTTTAATAGTTTAAAAATTAAAAAAAATATGATGAATGACAATGTTTCCAATTTGACTGTTAAGGACTAGAGGGTAACATTTTTATTTGTGTGCTTATGAGTGCTTACTCCAGTGAGGAGCTTAGTCCTAAATCTAAAATGAAGATCAGGGATTTTTTTCCCTAGTGGTTGAGAAATGTAAGGGGGAAAAAACAAAACAAAACACAACAAAAACACAAAAAAACAAGATTTGATGACATTTGAAGAGTAGTCCTTACATAGAACGGAAACTGAGAAGTCCATTTCCTGTTTGGAGCAGAAATTGGCGATTTGGAAACTGACATTACCTCAGTAATTTGTTTATTTACAAAATGACATTTTCTTGAATGACAATAGTAACAAACTGCACAGAGTTTTGGTGGAAACCTCTGGTAAGGGGCACTACTGCCTAAAGCAAAGAAGTGGCAATCTCCAAGAGAAGTCACTTCCATCACTCAGAGCACTTTGTCAGTGTCACTGATGTACTTTCCTGACAAAACAATCCTAGACTGAACACATCTAATACTGGCAAATCTGTGCTTTTACTAGCATGGCTGATTTCAGCTACCTGAGCAAAATAAACTACACTGTTGTTTTGCCAGTGTAACTCCTTCTACACTAGGTGCTTTTGCCAGCATGCAACGGTGAGGAATTACACCCATGACAGGCAGGGGTCAGAACTACACTATGTTGGCAAGGCTAACAAATCTCATACAGGTGTTACTTCTTAAATATGGTCTATGCCTTCTCACTTTAACTCTGGGAAGGCCATAATCCAAGCTCCTCTCCCCACCATATGGTCTGGAAACCTGGGCTGGCCTGGCTGGATCTCTCCATTTGTGTAACTGCTCTGGAACATAAAGGAAGCCTGGAAATCTTAAATGATCAAGACAAAGAAGAGCACACTAACTCAGACAATACTCAACTCTCTGGATTTGGCTGCTGCCTGACATCTTCAACTCTTGTTAGGAAGTGTTTCATCCAGAATACTTAAACACCAATGACCCCTATAGATAAGCCATAGCACCTTTCACCATCACAACACAGACTTGCTTCAACTTCCGGGATCAAAAATATTCTGGGAAGGGCATATTTAATTAAATAAATCCATGTCACATTAAAGTACACAGAAAAACAGACATTTTTTGCAATCCACATTTGTAGCAGCATCAGTGAACATTTAAATTACAAATGAAAACCTGAATTTTGGTTAATCCAAATCAAAGGAGCTAAATTCCTAGTTTAGAGTGAGACACAAGGTGAGTGAGGAAATGTCTTTTATTGGACCAACTTCTGCTGGTGAGAAAGAAAAGCTTTCCAGCTGCACAGAGCTCTTCTTCCGATTTGGCAAGTGAGTTGTTCACCTATACAGCAGAGAAACCATGAACTGACCAAAAGCCATTTAAAACAGGGTCCTGGGGTCAAAGGCTGAGGAAAGGAGCTGGATGAGAACTACAGAACACCATGTAACATTTACATTCTGGGAGTTCCCTGTGACACAAGCACTTCCAGAGATTCCATTGAGAATGCAACTGAAAATCATTCATGTGTCCTTATACTTTGTTGAACAGGGATGGAATCACTTAAGCCACAGAGTAAAGTACTTTGCAGCAGGGGGGGCAGCATAAGGGGAAGTAAATTCCAGAATCAAAAGAATTTCCCACTAAACACCTTAGTGGCATCAGTATACCATGACATATAATCTAGGTACTGTTAGCTCAAGTGCCCCAGTGCCAGGTATAGATCAACAAGGCAAATAAAAGATGGCATAAGAGCTGGACCTATTCCTAGAGCACATGAATAAGAATTACAAAATCCATGCAGTCCTTGCTGTAGCAGTAAAGTCTAAAAACAATTCCACTGAGAAATGCAATATCCTTTCCCTCACCTGAGTTTGTGTCTATATTTAAGATGCTACAGCAACACTACTTCAGTTTACACAGACAGTACCTTTGTAAATGGGGTTGGCATAATCCACTCCCCCAAGAGCTGGTAACTAGGTGATGGCCAATGGAAGAGTTTTTCTGTCAACCTAGTGCTTTGTAAATCAGAAGGTGGGTTAGTATAGCTACGTCTTTGAAGAGTGTGGGTTTTTCACACCTCTGAGAAATGTACCCATGTCAATGTACAGTCTAGTCTAGAACAGACGTTTGGTTTGGGGACTCATTAAAAACACGCACACATTTCTTCTCCTGTCCAAAGATGAGGCAGTCTAACTAGTTCAGCACTAAAATCGACCAGTTCCCTAAACCAGTGGTTCTCAATCTTTTGTGGCTGCAACATGCTTGGTGGTGTGTCAAAACCCTACAGGAAACAACTACAGCCCACCTGCCCCAGGCCAATTCCAGCCATTTCCCCAGCTCTTTGCGACACACTTTCCACTGTGTGACAACACAGTAATGTGTCCCGACACAGTGATTTAGAATCACTGCCTCAGCGGAAATTAGCATAGCACGTTGGAAAGGATGTAGTTAATTCTGGGATATCTCAAGATTGAGGACAGGCTTTTAAAACAAAAGCAAACTTTCGAAGAGAGGCACGTGGCAATAATAAATCCAGTGCATGCAGGCTCTTTAGAGTGCTGGCTAGTGTAAATGTCAATTGAATGTGACAAGAAAGAAAAGGAGGTTTTAGAAAACTCAGGTAACATTCCTACATCAAGTGGATGACAAGCTCTAAGTGTAACTCCTGCTTATTTACTCTGCTACAATTTTCTTAAGAGACCCTGCAATTTAGACTTTATTGTAAGTTAAACATAAGCTTTAGCTTCAAAACCTCTACATGACAACAAAGGGCAAAGCTGAGGTTTGCAAGAGAAATAGCTGCATTAATTGAAGCTCAGTCTTTAGGGTCATAGCTTGCTACAGAGAGGGGTTTTTTATACAAATTAGTGTAAATAGATACTGCTCCTGAAATAAAAATTTGAGAAGATATGGCGGGAGAAGGGAGAGGAGGATTGCTATTCATTCCAGTTCGAAAGATGCCCCCCTATAAGTTATGAGTTGCCATTTTCAGAACTAAGCATAGGAATCATACTACCATTTCTGTTCATCAGTGGAGGACTCAGAAGCACCTCTCTCATTTGGATTTCATGGTGAGGGTTGAAAATGGATTTTATATGACCTATAATAAGTAAAACTAAGAAAAAACAAACAAACAGGCCTTTATGATTTAGTAGCTCGTAGGGTTCATGAAGAAGCTGCAACCACCTACTTTAGTGTATTTCTCAGCCTCCAACGATATGAAGCACAGGCCCCAGTCTGTATTTTCACAAGGAATAATGCTGGCCTATAATATTTGCTTAGAAATCACTCAGGAGTGACATTATTTCATTACTTTATAATTGCGTCTCCTACTCAGTATAAATTGCCTGCTATTTGCCTTTTATCTTCAACCCTCCTCCTCCTCTCCCCACACACACAGTTGCTGCTGTGAAAATTCTGGAAACAACTTTGAGATACTGTATCTTGAAAGGTTACAGCCAAGGCTATCAAAGTCCTTGCTTTCCAAATGGAAAATGTTTTCCTTCATTAAATAATTCAGACTCTTCTGTCATTTTCATCAGCTTTTTCTGTCCTGGCCTGTTTAGTCTGCATTGCAGCTTATATGGTGTTCTACTGTGACAATAACTGGGGGACTTGTTCCTCTCCATCTTAGACTTACTGAGTCAGGGACAAATCCTTTGATACTATGAAGTTGCTTCAAGTGCCTCCGGTTTCACAATGGCACATTAATAATGATCAGCAGTCTGCCTTGCTTCATGGATAATGGAAAGGAAGGCGAAGTTCAAGATGCTTTGAGAACTTCTCTGTCTTTCCCTTACATGGCATTCTCAGTGTACTCGCATACTTTTTTTTCCCCCTAGACTAAAAGGTTTGCACTTGTGTGCATTCTACTCATAAATCAAACAGATAAAAATAAAATGGCCCAAATTCTGCTTGCAATAGGAAAGGACGGGAAAGATGGAGCATTGCAAATCAAAGTGCAGGATTAGGGTTAAAGTCATGTACGGTTCTCACATGTAACAAAATAATTACAACTCACCACTAAAATGCTTTGCAACTTGTGGTTTGCAAAAATGACGACTAAAGAGTCACAGAGAGAGCATTTTTAGACTATAAGCTCTTGGGGGCAGAAACTGTCTTTTAAGAACAAATAGGATTTCTATGATTATTTCTCACACTTTCATTTTCATCCATAGATCTCAAAAGGTTTTACAATAGAGATGTCATAATCCCTGCTGCACGTCAACGCTTGCTGAACCTTTACCCTTTGTCTAGTCTCTCCATGTGCACCCCTTCCAGCAACAAATAAGGCTCCTGCTATCACCTGTCCAGGGGTGGAAACCCACTATTCTCCTACTCTCAGACTGGAGTCTGTAGTACAGCCCCTGAGCACCAGGTGTGATTCCTGAGGCCTGAAAACTTTCCTTTTGGGAGACGTGATGAGCAGCTGATACAGTAACTCAAGAAAGGTGCTACAAAACAAGTATTGTTCTATCTCAATAGCAGGGACCCAGTATAACAAGAGAAAGGGTTTTAATAAACAGTCTACATGCATTTTTGTCTTACCCAAATTTAGGAAGGCCTAACATCTTTCTCTTCCCCCAATCTTGGAGCACCATCCTCTTAGTCTCCCCCCTCCAGCCTCTGCCATTCTTTCTCCCCTGTTTCTCCTGAACTGTCTTTTTATACACCCTAAACATTTTTTGACCAACTTTCAAAAGAGGAAAAAAACCAAACAAGTAGTCTGGTGGCACTTTTAATGACTAACAAATTTATTTATCGCATGAATTTTTGTGGGGAAAAAATCCCTGTGTCATAAACAAATTTGTTAGTCTTTAAAAGTGCCACCAGACTCTTTTTGCTGAACTAGACTCCACAGCTACCCCTTTGGAACTTTTCAAAAATGGTCATTGAGGGGAAAGGGGGTTCCTGTTGGCATTTTTCCTCCCTATTCATACCAGGAACCCTTTTCATGTTGTTATTTTAAGTATGCCTAATATCTTATGCATATGAATGAAGGTTCCAACCTCCCTTCCTGTATCTTATGCCAATCTGACTTTGTAATGCACTTAAACCTTCAGCATCCACACATTCGACCTTATAGCTCTTTCTCTCATGCACTTTCCTATGGCTTCTCTACATCAGTTCCAAAGGAGTAGCCATGTTAGTCAAGTTCAGCAAAACAAACAAGGAGTCCTGTGGCACTTTCAAAGACTAATAAATTTATTTTTACATTAGCTTTCATGGGCAAAGTCCTACTCTAAGTTTTCTCTAGCTTCTGACAGAGCAGGACTTCACCAGGAAACTCATGTGACAGACAAACTTCTTAGTCTTTAAAAGTGCCACATGACTCCTTGTTTTTTTTCCCCCACCTCCATATCAGTCTCACATTCCCCCTAGCTCTGCTGTACTATATCTCAAAAGATTAAAAGATGTGATTTGGTTAAGTACCTATAACAACAGCAGAGATGCTTATTTGAACCTTCAGCAGTACTCAAACCTCTTGAAAGTCATGATGAATACAGGATGAGAAGAGTGATGGGGATTTTGAGACATATGGGGAAAAAAAGGTAATCTCAGTACCAAGAATGGCCAAAAGCCAGAACAGAAGCGATTACAAGATCATGTAGAAGGAGATGGTCAGAAGGGTAAAGATCCTGAAGGAAGAAATGGAGGTATGTACCAAGGGCTAAATTCTCCTCTTTAGATCTGTGCAACCTTCAATAACAGTGTTTTCAATATACAGAACAAATAAAAATATCTTATTCATCAACTGTCCTTTGACTGGTACAAATACAAAATGTTTGAACAGCAGCAAAATTTTCCCACAATCAGAAATTTTAATAATTGGATCCCCAATTTAATTTTCTGAATGAAATAAATTTTATTTATTTATTTATTTGGGTTTTGTTTTCCTTCCCTCTGCCGTAGCAACACGGGAAAAGAGGAAAAAAGTAGAGAAAGGAAAATTTCCTTTTTTTCATTAAAAAATGTGAACAAACAAAACCATTCTGTTTTTAAATCTGTGGAATAGAAAGGACTTCAGAATCCCCTAAAATTTTTTTCCTTTTTTCAACCAACTCACACCAACATTACTTAAGTACATGCCACAGCTGATCAAGGTGAAGTGTGGCTGGCCAGTGTAGATTGTGCCATAGTTAAAAAGGTCACATGACTTCTTGGCTATGTCAACCTGCATGGCTATTACATGTAACAACATTACCACAATTACAAAAAAAATCTATAATATTTTGGTGTCTCTCACTGATCTCCCACTTTGACAAGACAAGCATTACTGCTACATTACCATATCAAAATTAAACCCTTTTTGTCACATGGCAAAATGGAGTCCTAATTTAAGCAGAATATACGAGTTTGTGTTAAAATGATGAAAGGCAAATATTTCTTATATTCTCTCTTCTCCTTGTTCTTAGAGTTCTGCACTTTTTGCTGGGTCTGGGGATATTCTATGAAGGTTAAAAGAAACATCTGAAGCCAAGTTTGCCTGTTACAAGCTCTCCCTGTCTCTAATCTTCCACCCCAACACAGTGAATAGAAATATATAGTAACTGTCTGGCGGCAGCCCCACAGCAGCTGTGAGGCAGTTACACTGGTGCTAGAATCAGTGTTGATGGGAGTGTAGAACAGCTAGGTGGTTGAAATCTTCTTGCTCTATTTCTACGTAATGGCCTTTAGAACAAGATTTTGTTCTCCATTTCATTTATCATGTAGTCAGTTCTCTATATCAGTTTTTATTATAATTATTATTGATTAATAATTTTTCAATAAGCATCCAAAAGATCATTTTATTCTCCTTCCCCATTGGAAATCTTTGCAGCAGCTGTGCCAGTTGAATAGAAGCTTAGTTTCTTTGCCCTTCCCTTATCATTTTTTCCAGATGCAGAATACTCAGAGGCGTGTGGCTATTTTATGTTTAGATGGCTACTGGCTGTGTCAGTTGTTTCATGAAGTTGATGGATGAAAGCTCATGTGATAAATAAAATTGTTTGTCTTTAATAGTACCACAGAACTCCTTGTTTGTGCTGCTATCAGTGAAATTCACTCCTGTGTAGAATGTCAATCAAAGCATGTGTATCACCTTGGCCCCGATTCAGCAAAGTATGTGCTTAATATTAAACATGCGCTGAAGCTGAATAAGTTATGAAGGAGATGTGAAGAGGGCACAAGATAACATCTGTGGTTATTTCTCTCTCTTTAATATGAGGCAAAAGCACTTGCAGCACTGAGCACATCCCTTTGTTAAACATCTATGTAACTCTAAACAAATAACATCTGCACTTGGAGCTAAGGGGGAGGTTCCAGGGGTTAAAATACAATTTGGTGGGCCCCGGCACCCACCTAAATTTCTCAGACCCCCTTCATGAACCCCAGCTACTGCCCCCAAACGCCTGCCTCCCCATCCCAGCTAGTGCCCACCAAATGCCTGCCCCATCAGACCCCTCTTTCCCCATGTGTTCCATAAGCCCCATTCCCTAAGCCCCCTGCCCCCATGTCCCCACTCCAGCCTTCGTAACCCCCCACCCCCTAGCTCTCCTGCCTTCACTCTACACCCTTCAACCCCCAAACCTCCTCCACATCTTCCCAGGCCCCTTCAGTCCCCTTGCCCCCATTTCCCCACTCCACCCCCTTCAGCCTCCTAAGCCCCTCCACACATTCCCAGCCCTCTTCAGTCCCCTGGTCCCATTCCCCGCTTCTCTACCCCTCTGCACTTTCCCCCCTGGAATCTGACTGTCCCCAGCCCCCGGGGCCCCCTTACTCACGCCGCTGAGGGGCTGAGCCAGGCCGGGAGGAGGGAGGCTGCCGTGCTGGCAGGCGAGCTGGCCAGTGACAGGCCCAAGACAGAGCCCAGGCCACATGCGCCACCCAGGGCCAGCAGAGGTGGGGGTCGGGCTGCCGCAGGCCCCGGGAAAGGGGAATCACTCCTAGCTGCAGGAGCAGACCTACCCCATTGGAAGGAGGAAAAATTCCACCACAGTTAGACTTTAGGGTATGGCTACACCTGAAATTTTAATTTGGATTTACTAGTCCAAACTAAAAAAAGTCCAAGATTAGTCTGAACTAACCATGGGTTAGTTTGAACTAACTGCGGCTTTTTAGTTTGAACTAGCTGTGCGTCCTAGTTCGAACTAAAGTTTTAGTTCAAACTAGAATGTGTGGCTAGTTCAAACTAATCATGATTTTGGGTATCGCATCTGGTTTGTTTGAATTAAAGTTCGAACTAAGTGAGTAAGTCAGGACTAAACACTGGCTCTTACTAGTTCGGACTAAGCTTTGCCTAGTTCGAACTAAGAAATTTCTTAGTTCGGACTAAGGAAAGGCTAGTATAGTCATGGGCCAAGTTAGTCGGACTAAGCTTCCTTAGTCCGGGCTAATTTGTCAATGTATACATAGCCTATAAGGCAGGTTTGAGTCTGTACATGAGACTCAACAACATTAAGTAGGTGAAGTGATATAAACATCAATGAGAATGAAAGGCAGGCTGAAAAAAAAAATCCTGCTGAATGCACAACAAAGTCTTGAAAATAATTTAGGCTATATGGCTTCCTGCAGTCAAAATTCTTCATCAGTAGATACTGGCCACAGTTCTGACTGCCTGAGAAACATTGACAGATGCTCATTTTCACTAACTAAGTAGCTGGCCCCAACACACCAAGCAATCACACAGTGCTGTGCTTGGAAGAGAGTTTCTGAAATGTAGGCTAAAAATTTCATGGTTGCCCATTAGGGAAAACTTGTGTCTGAAGCTGAAAACTGAGGTGTCAGATAGGCCCCTTTGTGAGAAGGGTGAAAGAAATCTCTTTTGCTTAATTACATTTGGAGCTGGGACTAGTTTACATCTGTGGTGAAGCTGAAGTTGCTGAGGCAGTAATACAACGGTGTCATGAGAGAAACAAATTGATGATAAGCAGATCACCATTGCCAGCTATCTTGGTTATATCTTTAGTTCATGTGCTGGATGTGTCTGACTATTAATTATGCAGGATGCAACACTCTACAATGAAGATCAATGGCTGTTACATTATCTGCATTTCATCTTAGCCAGGTACTAGGAGAGCACCACTTCAGACTGATCACTTCTACAGTAGTAGGGTGCATTTCTTCCAAGAACCTCACAGTTATTGATGAGTATTGCAGGACTTTTGTAAGTATTACTTACATCCACTTCATGTTTGGGCAAACCAAACCAGATGGGTTAAGTGACGGGTAAATACAGCAAAGATGTTTGCACCTTTCTCACTTAAGTGCATCATAGAAAATATAGGACAGAGGAAGTTATAGAAGAAGCCAGGAATTCTCTCTCCCAATCCTAATTCTAGTCACTTGACTTTATCCCCAGCCCTCTGACATGCCAGATATCTCGATGCCACCCACATAAATACATCCTTTGTTACAGCTTGGTGACAAGCAAATCCTACCTACAGCTTAAAGCAAAGGAATTTCAAACCGGAAACCATCAGTGCAAGACTTTTGTCGGAAGCCTCCTGGACTTTAACAGTGACCTCGGTAATCCATACAAAACTGAGCGATTGCAGATCAAGGGACTGCTGCTGTCTCTGTGCTGTGAGCTCACCATTCAGACATAAAGCTATTCACTAATGTAAACCAGATGGTGAGCAGGCTCCACTGCCTGATTAGCTGAGAACTCTCTTTGGGATTTGAGTACTTTGGCCATGATCCTGAAATTCAGCCATTGGGTTAACCTTGTAAGTAAAACACAGAGACAAATAGAATAACAGGGGCAAAATTGATGTGTCAGTGGCGATGACAGACAGTCCTTTGGAAAGCACCCCACTCACGATGTATGGGTGAACTGAATCCAGCAAAAATAACTGGCTGTCCAAGAGCTGCATTACTTCATTGCAATGACTTTCTCATAAACCAAATAACGTGTATGTCACAGAAAAGAAAGAGCTCCCAGAGTTAATGGCAAAAGGCACCAGATCATTAGGTAGGATCTCCATCATGACCAGTGCATTTGCTCCCACTCAAAGGCAACAAACAGAGGCAGGAAAAAGGGGATTTTTTAAAATTCTGTACTTTTAAAAATGTCCTTTTTTAATTTTTAAAACTTTGTTGGTGCTTTTAATTAATTTACATTTTTGAGCAATCAAAAATATTTGGGAGTTTTTCCTGGCAAATTGAACTTCCAACTAAATGTTATCAAAAGCTTGAAATTTCAGGATTTTTTTCCTCCATTGTGATGATGTTTATTGGAAATGTCCTCCAATCCAGAGGTGATATGCCAGTTTCATTATTATTAATGATCTTTATTTTCATAACATCTACGACTTCCAGTCTCAGACCTAAACCCCATTGTGCTAGGTGATGTTTCCACCACCAAACATAAAGATTTACCCCTAATACAATTCTTGAATATGTTGTAAGGCTGAATCCTGAATGCCTCAATCTATTTTTACACAGTCCATACTGAAGGAAATCCCTGCAATGACTTTGTAAGAGGAGGTGGACTTTTTTTGGTGGGAAAGGACTGAGAAACCACCAAGTAAGAGCTTTGGGAGCTGACTCCATTTGTAAAGCACCTTGGGATTGTTTTGGGTGTAAAGATATTACTACCATACTAATTCCTCTGATTCCAATCACACACAGTGCCAATGCCATCAGAAAAACAGCCAGCACAAATTAAACCTCAGAACATGAATCCAGCTCTAAAATGCTTCTTTCCCTTGGTTACAACAGTCAGTTAAATGAGAAGGGCCAGAGCTGGTCTTGGTCAACATAGAGTTTTGGAATAAACTCCAGATTTACAGCAGAGTGGCTGAGCTGGATTCGACACTATACGTATCATGAGCTTCCTCTGCAGTTCATTTTAATGCAATTATGATATAGTCATAGACTTCAATAACTGTTGATTTTTAAAGAGGGTAGGTGCTCTTGTGAAGATGCTTGCTCACAGTGAAGATCCAAACACATATAGCTGACACAGGACTAGAGTCTAATGGCTGCCTTTGAAGTGGGTCAGGGTACCTGAACAAGCATTGTGCCAGAGGGACTGTCAGAATGTGGAAAGTTCCAAAAGTAGCAGTTTGTACAGCTTTGATTTTGACTTCAATGGAGCTATGCTACTTCACACACATTGGGCACCTGATTTCAGTGCATATTTATTTACTTCTCACGTGCTCTTATCACTCTAGAATATATATTTTCATTTAAAGCTTTGCTCATTAGTCCCTTTTACAGAACCTGCAATGATGTCTTAATTTGAATTTCTGGTATTGCATGCACTTCTATGGCAACTGACTGCCATGCTGCAAACACAAAATTAATGCTTCACCAAGGGATCAAGCAAAGGGAGAATTTGGGATGAGTTGCAGAAAAATTCACACAAAGACATCAGGCACAATAGCAAACAGAATTTCAAATGACCTGTCATGGAAATGACTATTTCAGAAATATTCTGTTTTTCAAGTTTATGATTATACATGAAAGTCATCTTTCTTTAAATTATTTACTTTTTCCCCCCTCTACAAGTTTCTTAATGAAAGCTGCAGACTTCATGGCCCAAATTTCCTTAAAGTTGCTGAGCCAAATCCTACTTTCACCTACACTTCTACAAACTGAAAATGTGGCTGACTGACTTAATGGAGCTGTATGACTGTAATAGAGAGAAAAAAAACTGGCTTACTATCTGTTAAAGAGACACTACCAGTTTAATTTTAAGGTTGGGAGAACTTACATTATGTATCTTCCATTCTGGATAACTGTCTTCTGTCTGCAAGAGAATACCATGGCAAGGACAAGGTCAACACTTCTTTCTCAGATGCTGTTTTTCTTTTCAAATTTTCTGCCTCTATTTTTTTGAAGGTCTCATTTTATTACTTTGCCTTCCTCAGCCCCAACCATTTAGCAACAGTCATAAAAATTTGCTGTGGTTTTACACTGATAAGTTCCAGGCCATGGAACTCTTAAGAGCTGGTGCATGGGTGTGACAGCAAAAGGCTCAATCATTTCTACTTTGTGTTCAAAGACATAATCTAACAAACTCAGAAGTCGGTATATCTACACTGCAGTTAGGAGATGTAACTGAAGCACACGTAGATATACCTGTGCTGAGGTAACAGATCAGCGCTAGCTCAGATACGACTGCACATGCTGTAAGCCCAGCTCCTGACTGTAGTGCAGACATAACCATGTCGGCACCTGTCACTTAGGGTAACAGGCACATGTAATTTGGGTTTTACGCTTCAGATCATTTTGGCAAAAGACGCATCTGCTGTTTATCAAATGGAATAGCAGCACTACTGCATCATGCCTGACTTAGTAAAACACCCTAGCAATAATCCGTCACATTATGATGGGCAACCAGACCAGAAATAAATGCATTGGACTGATCAGTATGAACTCTGAAATAAGGAAGATGGCATTTTGGCTTGCTTGCTGAAACTCTGCTTCACTGATAACAGATACCACTCTTTCCCAGAAAAGCACAGTATACAACTGTGATTTTGTTAATAAAATGCTATTGTGGAAAGTATGATACACCAACATAAAGAACTGGCAGTGAGTCAAAGATATGGTCAAGAGAGACAAGACTTAGTAGATATAAATTTTGTAGCTGAGTTACCTGCTGTCAATTGCAGGGGCAGAATTCAGGGTCCAGTGCTTTGGCCTCAGCTTGATGCTGGTTTTGGTATTGGGGGGGGGGCGGGGTGTCAGCGTAAGTGTGCATGATTCCTACAGCTTCATTCCCTGGTACATAGTCTTACAACTCATGAAGAAGCCATGATAGAATTGTAAGATGGCTGCCCTGGCTCCCCTCAGAGATGCTGAATAATTCTCCCAAGTTTTTATTATTTTGCAGGAATCTGGGTGGGCTCCTGAAGCAGAAGAGATAGGGTATTACAAGACAATTTGTTCTGTGATGAGAGTCCTAGTTAGGGATGGGTGAACTGGTTCAGGAAAGGTTGAAGGACTCCTGAGATCCTTACCCACCTTTAGAACCAAATTTGAACAGAACATTTTCAAGGTTCTCAGGTGCCCAAACCACTGAAGAGAAACACTAAGAACAGACTGAAATGTCTTACGCTTGGGGCTCCACCACAATAAAACAGTGGAGGAAAGGCTATCTTCTTCACATACATCATGGCAACTCCCTGCACTGCACTATTCTATCAGCTTCGGGACTGTGTTGTCCTTCCACTGATAAGTACAACGGGCACTAGAAATATAGCCTCTCTCCAAATTAACACAGAGAACAACACTAGAGAGCCTTTCTCAGGTGCATAGACCCACATCATCTCTCCCAGTCCTTTGATGGCTGGCTCACTTAGCAGACAAAGAAATCAGGGTGCAGTGACAACACAAACAGCACCACATCTTCCTGTCTTCAGTGCATATACTAGCTCCTGTGGTCCATGTCACAGTTTTAGGCTAAATGAATTGTATTTGCTTTCCTTGAGGGCATCCACTGAAGGTTTTTATCTTCCAAAGATAACCTCTCTTCAGTGGAGACCTGAATGTCCCTCTCTTCTGATCAGGTTGTTTTAAGGCCACAGAGCCCAGTGCCCTACTCTGAGACATCAGGAATGCTTTGCTTTCTCTCTGACGGCTACAAATGCTGACCTGTGAACAGTTACAAGTTATCACTCAGCTCTTTCCATGCAAGTACATCTATTTTTAAAGTAAAACCATTGGAGAGAATACAATAATAATACATAATAGAAACAAACAGCAGATTTAGACACACACTAAACATACCAGGAGCCACCAATCAGAGTTATGGGACCCTCATCGGCCAAAATCTTTCCATCCTGTCCACAAGGGCTGGAGCCACCCTTGGGCATAGGGTCTTGTTCATTTGCTGGATCAGAAAGATGGCTTGAGCTAGTTTAAATCCTGCTTTTTTACACTCAGATCCCTTTCTCGGTCTATTGATCTTTGAAAACCCAGTCTGAATCAGTAAATACAAGCTTGCCCAGAAGATGGTACCTCTCGGGAGGTGTTTACAACTTGAATGATTCATCTTAGTCCCCCCCTACTGTGTTTGGTTCCTCTAAGAACTGTGGCAACCACCCCATAAACCATTCATAATCTTCACACAGCATAGCTCCCCAAAAGCTATTGCAGAAGATTGCAACGTCACACTCCAACCTTCCAGTTATTCAAGAGTGAGGGCTTTTACATCGGTCGCTCCCTTTCCTTCAGTCTAACTCCCCCCACTGACTAACTCTTGAAGTATTTCATTATGTGGACCATTCCAAGAACCACTTTGCCTTCTACACAAGTAACAGGGTTGCCTACTTAAACAGCCTACCAGTCTGTAGTTTGTATTCAAGACCTCCCCTTATTTGAAATCTTAGCAATCACTTAAAATAGTTGCTTATTGCTGGAGGTGGCCATTGAAAAGGGCCCTTAGTTATCTTTGCATCTCAGAGGCTTTGGCTTACAGAGGTATGTTTTCAGAACAAGTTAGGCCAACACAGGGGCATTGCTGGCACCTGGCACACAGCATACATGCCCGAAGTCCCAGCACCAGTGCCCTGAACGTCCAGGGCAGCCCCTGCCTCTCCAATCCCTGTCCCTAGCCAGAGATCCAGGGCCTGGCCACCGGTGGTGGTGCTTGCCTCTCCTGGTCTCGGCCCGGGGATCCAAGGCCAGGCTGGTGGCGGCAGAAGTCCGAGGCCGGATCAGGCCCGGGCGGAGAACTAGGGCAGCAGGGGGCAGGGCCTGGGCATGGGCCCTGGGTCAGCGATGCTCCCGAGCAAACAACTGTCAGGAATGGTCCAAGATAGTGGTTGTCAAACGTACAGTTAGGACCCAGTACTGGGTCACAGCACCCCTTGCTGCCACTGCCAAAAGACTGGAATGCATTGCTCAAAGATGTAATTGCTGGGTCATGGACATAAATGATTTTTTTTTTTTTTGAGTGGGTCCCAAGGAAAAAAAGTTTGAAAACCAGTGGTTTAAGATCAAAGTGGGCAAACTTTTTGTCCTGAGGGCCTCATCTGCATTTTAGATGCACAAGAGAAGTGAGGACTAGGAGTGCGGAGTGGCTGCTGGACCCATGTGGTGGTGGAAGAGGCAGCGGGAGGGTGGTGGCCTCCACACTCTGGCTGGAGTGGCACTGCTGGGGCCATATTGCAGTGGGAGAGCGGCAGCTATCATACTCAGGCCGGAGGGCCACCACTGCATGTGATGAATGAGTGGCATGGGGAAGAGGTGGGAATGGGGAGAGTGGCTGCTGTGCTCAGCTTGGTTTGACCAGGAGAGCTGAGCCATAATTTGCTCACTCTAAATATATTCAATCCTGCCTCAGTGCAGGAAGTTTGACTAAATAACCTCTTCAGGTCATAGAATCACAGAAGATGAGGGTTGGAAGAGACCTCAGAAGATCATCTAGTTCAACCCCCTGTCCAAAGCAGGACCAATCAATACTAATCATCACAGTTAAGGCTTTATCAAGCCACACATTCCAGCCTTACATATATATGATTTTATCAGACTCTGAATTCCTTTTACTTTGCATTAACCCACATCTTCTGAGTTTCACTTTCAGTGTAAGGTCCGGATCCTCTGTGCTAAAAAAATTCACAATAGTGTAACTAAAGTTGTCTAGTTAGACTTACACCACTATAGCATACTGTCTTGTGTTACTGGTGTAAACCCTGACTGAACTCAATTTGGGTAGTGTTCATATGCAGGTTGGGGGTGCTGTGCTATCATTACTATGACGTGGTTACACCCAAGTGAATTTCCTTAATGTGGACACAGACTCAGACAAATGTAAAAAAAATTCACCCAGTTTCAACATAAAACCATAGATCAGCCCAGATTTTCTGAAACACAACGAGCCTTTCTATATACTGGGCTGAAGTTTGTAGTTCTAATGAAACATAGTAAACGAGTTGCATGTGGCTTCAAGTTTCTTTGCAAACAATCCACATGGCTCTAATTATATTAGGCATGTGAAAACCTATGAAAAGGGAGTGCAAGATCATTGTCCAACCTGCTTTAATAACATGCTGGTGTCATATGACATACGTTTTCATCAAGATGGTGCCTCTGGCAGTTGGCATAGACACGTCAATTGCAATTAAGGACTGAGAGATGTATACATTTCACATTAGCCCTTAAGACAAGTGCTTCCTACCATGTGACCCACTGGAGCCCGATTCTGATCTCATTTATATTATATCCCCATTGACATAAATGGAGTAATTCCTCATTTAGTGATGTAAAATTGAAAGTAGGCTCAGTTTCCTTTTGAGTAAATTGCATGCATTTTTTTTTTTTTAATGCTCGCCTTCCAGGACCAGGATGCTAGAGAGATGTCTGCATGTGGTTTCACACATCAGCTAAACCAGAGAGCTAAATGCAAAATTCACAAAAAAAACAAAGGCTCAAATTGTGTGAGGAACCAGGGTTACTTTTATTCCCCAAAGCACTAAATGGCTCACAGTGAGAGACTTGCTTTCCCTAATTTCAAGCCACTCCACCTACATGTGTTGCCAAATTTAAAAGGGGGAGCCATGTTAGTCTAGTTCAGTAACAGAAACAAGGAGTCCTGTGGCACTTAGACTAACAAATTTATTTATTTCATGAGTTCACGCAATAAATAAATTTGTTAGTCTTTAACTGCCACAGGGCTCAGTCTGTTCCACCTCTGTGGTTTCAAAGCATCACCTGGAACCCTGGTGTTATTGAGCTTCTATTCCTCTTTGGAGTGATGATGGAGGCGGCAGGATAGGGGAGAAACCCCCACAGTAAATAATATAGGTTTAAAAAAATATAGAAGTGATCCAGATACAGAAAGTTCACAGTGAAAGTAAATCAAAGGAAGAGTCCTATGGCACTTTTAAAGACTAACAAATTTGTTTATCACATGAGCATCCATGGCTAAAATCCCATTTCAGGCACACGATCCCACATCTTACACTCCCTTGCATTTGATGTGTCCCCTGCGTCTGATGAAGTAGGATTTTCTTCCACGAAAGCTCATGCGATAAATAAATCTATTAGCCTTTAAGTGACACAAGACTCCTTGCTTTTTTTTTTTTTTTTTTTTTTTTTTTTTTTGCTTTACTAGACTAACACAGCTGCCCCTCTGGAACATAACATGGAAACCATTTCATGTGTCTGTGAAATGGGATTTTACCCATGACAGCTCATGTTGTAAATAAATTTGTTAAGTCTTTAAAAGCACCATAGGACTCCTTTGTTTTGCTGAACTAGAGTAACATGGCTACTCCCTCTGGAATTTATAGTGAAAGGTGCAGAGAAAAGGAGACATTTTAATGGAAAACACAATACACACATGTGTGTGTTTTTATACTCTAGCACGTGGTCAGTTCCCAGCTAGTGATCATTGAAGCCTGTAGACCATTTGTCCACCCCAACAAACGCAGAGGATAGTTTAAGAGGTTTTCTGTTTGCTATAGTGCTTACCCAATCATCCAGAAGCAGCCAGTTATAACCCTAAGTGGGATCTGTTGTAAAACATATGTGGAAAGCTATTCAGTGCCAGAGGCTCTGATCTATTCCTTCAGCCACTCCCATGTGGTGAGACTATTCTTATCAGCCATTTTGAAGAACAATTCATAAACTCCTTCCACATGGTTTACACAACCTCCTACAGGGCCACACTACATTTTTCTCCATGCAAATAAATACATCAACCTTTTTGACTCCCTAGCTGAATCCCAGAGAAAATGATTTGTCAGTGTTCATTTATGAAAAAGTAATTGAATTCTTTCTTGGTCATTAAAAAACATTGGCAGATGTTTACACTTACCCTATAAATGAAAACTAAACTATGACCAGCCCGGCGTCATGCAGAGAGCCCACTGTTACCTCCTGATGCAAACTTCAGATTCCAGATGAATCCCAGATGCTCACTTCTACCATCAGAGTGTACACAAAAAGGACTGTGTTTATTGTCACTGCATGGTTATCTCAGCAGCATGTCCAACATAAAGCCAGGAGACCAGCTTTCAAGTTTTTTGTTTTTTTTTTATTGGTTAGAAAGGTTTAAACCTGTGTCTGGAAGGTGC
>ML683519.1:25827-37370 GCA_007922195.1 Podocnemis expansa | reverse complement strand
TGTATACAGACATTGTATACACACACACACACACACACACACACACAATATACATATTGCATCACTCTGCATCACTCAGAGACTGTAATATCTTATATCCTGCCCTACCATGCAGTAATTCATGCCCCTTGCAACTAAAAACCAGTGAGTCCAATCTGTATAGGCTGTAAACTCCCCATATATCCTCTAGATTCTGTCATTTTTACCTGTAAATAGGGTTGCTATGGTGACACTGTGGAGCTCCTTTTTAATCCCTGTCCAATGTAGATGTATGATCCGGAGACCCCAGAGCCTCTTGTATACCTGAGCAGAGGAGTTACTTCTTCTCCTTTCTTTACAGAAGCTGGAGAGAAACTGATTTACAGGAAGCAACTGTGTGACAGCTTTCTCAAATTGCATGCAAATATTAACGTTTTCAGCTTCCAGTGCCTCGCCCCTTTGTCAAGCCAGTCATGAAGCTCCATGATAGATGCACCCAGTGCATCTCCACTTCTGTCTTCCATTCATTTTGGGTCTTGCACGCTGCACAACAACTAGGCATCAATGACACCCAATTTGAGGGTCCTTCTCAACACAGGATTCAGATCCTGCTTTTAATGTACACAGATTTCCTCAAAAGGCCTGGCAAAGACTGGAAGCATAGTTGCTGGTTTTATCATTATCAGAATTATAGAAGATGAGGGTTGCAAGCAACCTCAAAAGCAGGACCAATCCAAACTAAATCATCACAGTTTGAGCAACTACATTTCACACAAAGCACACTTAAATTTCACATGACCACAAGTTATAGTCTCCAATCTATACAAGGGGTAAGAGGGAAGAAGACAAGCATGGTATGATGATTTACGTAAGCATCTTGACTTCCAACAGTGTCTCCCAACAGTGACCAATGTCTAAGGCTGTAAGAGTAAATTTAAGCTGGACACTGGGATACTACCTGAGCCGTGGTTGTTATGGTAGTGGGGTCGGGGTGGGCACACAGGCTTTGCCTCTTGCAATTAGAATTTAGTGAAATATGTTATCTTCCCTTTCCTCTCTCCCTCTTTCATATTTGAGCAAGAGATGTAACTGAAAGAAACCCTCTCTTCTGTCCTGTGTAAGAACATCAGAAAGAACTTACATATCAACTTTCTTACTACTCCCTTCCCCGGCTAAATGCTTGGTCAGTAATATTATAGGCATTGCCGCAACAAAAGTAACATGTTGTAAAGTTAAACACCTGCACACCATTGACTAAAACTGTAAACAACAACAAGGGTAGGGATAATTCTATTTCACCACAGTTATTAATATTCATTGCTTAGGTGTTAATGTAACCAAAAAAGGGTCTTTTGGGAGTTATGACTGTAAGCATTTACATCTTCTCAAGCATAAAAGGATTGTAATTCACCCCCCCCCCCCAGCTCAGTCAAGATGTCGAGGGAACAAGTGGTGGGTAATAAAGGGTGCCATTCAAACCAATCCTCCTCTAGGACAAGCTGTTTGGTGCTTCTTCTTCTAACATCTTGTGTCATGAACAGGCTCCCAAGAGAGAGAAGTGCCTGATCACTACTTTTTGCCATGGAGCTGGGTAAATTGAATGGACCCTTAACAGCAACCCTGGTTAGGGATTTTATTAACTGGCTGGGTGGGCAGGCCCTTATGTGGGGCTCCCAGGGGAATGGCAGGCTCTTTGGGAATAGGTGGATGGCTCTCGTGTCCAAATGTTTCCAAAACAAGAAAAAAAGCTATTTTAGTGCAGGCACTTTGTGACGGCCCGGCAAATTTACAGGAGGATGTTACTGTCCTTAGGAGTGAGAACCATGCTTTAAAGCAAATAGTGGAGGAGCAGCGCACTGTGAATCACCACAGTGTATTGGCAGTCAGAATGGCTGAGAGCCATATGGACAAATTTGATTTTCTTAAGTCAGAGAACCTGGCCCTAAAGGGTCAGGTGGATACCTTAAAGCAACCTTCTGTTTCCTCATCCCTCCTTTTATCCTCCGCTTCTTTCCCATCCCTCTGTATGTATGAGCTAAGACAGGGCAGCAGTGGAGCCCTAACATTTTGATGTTAAGGAATGTTGTTCCTGTTAGCCTGTTCTTTTAAATGATTTCATAGGACTAATTGTGTCTCATAAAAAATGTACTTTTTGGTTTGGTTTTTTTTAATATTAATGGAGGGAAATTTGAATACATTTTGACTGTAAAAGGTATTTGACAAAGCACAGACTAAGGTAGCTGTGTTGCAAAAATTATACTTTGTGACTCAGAATTTAGAAGCCACCTTAAAAATGCAGCTCAGTGAAAACAACAGCTGAGAAACGGAGCAGTCTGAGTTAAGTGAATAGAGGGTTCACAATCACAGAGCATGTTGCCAGTTAATAGCTAGGGCAGTAAAGAATAATAAACTAAAGCTAAAATATGGTCAATTAAATGCACAAGTAAGTGATTTAAAGGAAAGAGAAGAGTTAAAGGTAGCTTTGTAGAAATTAATACTAGAAAGATTCAAGAGAATTAAACAGTCAGGGGGCTGTGGAATTGTAAAAAGGTAATAGTTGAGGAGATGTTATAAGGGGCTAGTGTTTTAGGGGTTTTTTTGGTTTAATATTTAATAAAGGTAAACACAGGTATAATTTGGTATAGTTGTATTGTGTGGAACCCTAACCGCTAAATTATGTAAGGGGCCAGGTAGTGGCTACTACCATATTTCTGTCCCCAGGAGCCTTTCCAGCTTTTCTGAAAGAAAAAGGGCCCTTTTCCTGAGGAACTATCTGTAAACAATTAATTGTAAATAACTACTGCAAGCAGCAGACAAAGGGACAATCTAATTTAAATTATTTAATTACTATACAATTGATCAAAATTATAAAAGGGGAATAAGGGATTTTCATTAAAACTTCACCATCTCCAAAGGTAGAAATGGAAATTTTAGTACAGTTGTGTACAGGGCCGTCCCTAGGGGGGAGTGGGGCCCAGGGCGAATCAGTTTGTGCGGGGCCCCCCCATTTTAAACTTTGCAGGCAATGTTCCCTCTAAGCCAGTGGTTTCCATCCTGTGGTCCGGGGACCCACAGAGGTCCACGGACACATTGCAGGGGGTCTGCAAAGCCTCTCCCGATCTGGGGCTGGAATCCAGCTACAGCCCTGATGCTCCCTGCCAGGGCTGCCTTTCCCCTTCTGTGGCTGTATCCTGGCAGGGGACGGAGCCACAGCAGCTCCCCAGCAGGGACAAGGACAGGGGACCACGCTGCCGCGGCTCAGCTCCCCGGTGGTGTGGGCAATGATGGTGGCAGCGCTGCTCACCAGCTCTCCCCCTGGTGTGGGCCAGAGTCTGCCCATGCAGGCCAGATTACATAATCAGCTGGGGGGGGGTCCACAAAGGTGGGTTGGTTTTGGTTTTTTTTTGGTGTTACAAAAGGGTCCTCAACCTGAAAAAGGTTGGGAACCACTGCTCTAAGCTGATGATGCAGCTGAGCAAGTTCTTCGCTGGTTCTCCAGGCCCCGATGGGCTTCTTCCCTGCTGCCTGCTGGCATCTTCAGCTTAGAGGGAACACTGGGCACTGTCATAATTTTTCCTTAATAAAATCATAAATGTCTAGCCCTCAGACTAAAAAGTTGCAGAAAGAAGCAGAAAAACATGACCTGACTTTATCCTAAAGGCTCAAAACCCAGAAGTCAAAGAAAATAGCTTCCCCCCATTTATTATTTCTTTAAATATCTCTTTATTTTTAAGAGAGTTTTAATGATATATTTAAACCAAACTTGTGACTATTTTTGATGTTTAGGGTAGACAATACTGAATGTGTCATGGTGATATTTCATCACCCTCACAACCAAGTGGACAGGAGCATCTGGAGGTACTCTTCTTTGTGGTTCTGGTTTTCTGTTCAAGATGGGCACACAATTTTATAAATTTAATAATTTTTCTTAGATCAAGTTTTTTTTAAATTGAAAATTCAGAGAGAGAGATGCTATTTTTGGATAATATCAAGAAATAAATCCAGGTCCTCTCTCACCTTAAAGCACTGGATTTCAGTTGTCTAATGTATGTTATTTCCTTTATGCTGCCTAACTCTCTCCCTTCCCGTCTTATTTTAATATATGTATTCATACATTCCTCATTGCTTTGCAGGTGATCTAAGTCATGAAACTCAGGTACTGTTGAAGGAAGAGAGGAAGAAACAAGAGACCTTTGGCCTCCTCTCAGATACCCTGATGTAAAAACAAACAAGAAGTCTTGTGGCACTTTTAAAGATTTTAAAAATTTATTTGTTAGCTTGTAAAAGTGCCACAAGATTCCTTGTTTGTTTTACATCAGGGATTCCTTGTTTGTTTCGCTAAATTAGACCCACACGGCCACAGCTGCTTTCCTCTTTGCCATGCTTTGGAACTGGTGGTCTGACTGCAATCAGTGACAATGGGGCATACTTACAGTGCAGAAGGAAGGACAAAAAACTTCTTTAATGTGTTGATTGATGGCCATTAACCCTAAAAATCCAGTATTTCCATATGAGCGCTAGCCTGGGGTCTTCTCTCTCAGGTATAATAGATCATTATCTGCGCAGAGAAGTTTGCTCAAAAAGACATCCCTGAAGACTGAAAACTCTTGTTAAGTGTAGAAGGAAAAAAGTTCCTTAATATCTCAAATGCTTTCTAGAGAAGGTCCTGTTTTGTAAAGGTTGGGGATGTGACATTCCCCTGACGTTGTCCCCCATTTGCTTGACTGAGGCTGGCTCCGTAAGTTTTATCTCAACACTTGCCCTTTCTCTTCCCCTCAGGGAGCAGTTGTGGGAAGGTGGCTACTTAAGTGAAGAGTTACTGTAACCAAACGCTGCCTGTCTGAATTCCCTTCCCTCTTCCCTCACCCGCCGGAGCTGCTTCCTGGGCAGGCTAGCTCCTCAGCTTGAAGAAGGTCCCTGCTCCCTTACTCTCACTGGTTGTGTGGGACCCCCAAAAGCGTGAGGCCCCCCAAAGCACGAGGCCCATGGCGGTTGCCCCTTTTAGCCCCCCTTAAGGATGGCTCTGGTTGTGTAACAGAACTTGGAGGAGTGTAAGTGATGTTAAGTAAGCACAGACAGCTAGTGTTGCTTGGCTTTGCTCTTAAGTATTTCATGTTTGTGTGTGTGTGTGTGTGTGTGTGTGTGTGTGTGTGTTACTACCTCAATAACAAGAGAATATGATCTTGGCAAGGGCAGGCAGAATCAGAATAGTAAAGGAAATTCTGAGTTAAAAAGAAACTCAAGAACTGCAAAAATTTAATCCAGAACTCATTGGCATCACAAAACTAGGCACTAAGCATGTATCAAAAGGAACTAAGGGAAAGTATTTGGTGTGCTCTAGCTGTCAAGAGACCAGTAACGCTGTGCCCTCAGGGAAGCTGGGTGGCTCTCCTAAGCTGGGTGCATGGAAGTTGGAAGTGGGGGAGGCAGGAAGGCCTCCTGGGTTAAGGAGACATTTGGTAACTTTAAAAAAAGCTATGTTGATGGCCAGGAATGGCAGCTGAGTTAAAGGTACACTTGGAATGTTGTCTAAATTGTTTAGGTGGTTAAAGGAAACTTAATAAAACAAGCTACACAAGGACCTTGGAAAATATCCTAATGAACTACATAGGGCCCCTGCCACTAAATCGTAAAAGGAATTGGTTTATGCTAATAGGGGTAAATGCCTTTAGCAGGTGGGTGAGGCATTCTCTACAAGGTACCAAGTGACCATGATAGCTAAGAAAATTTAAAAAGTATTCACTTGTTGAGGTGTCCCACCAGTAACAGATTCCAACCAAGGAGCACCTCTTTAATCAGACCTGATGGATGAGCTCACAAGACTCCCTGGAATCACACTGCTGATCCACATTACCCATCACCTGCTGGAGAAATGGAATGCATAAGCCACAGAAAGAGGAATGGGAACCAATTCCAGCCATGTGAACAGACAGGCTAAAAAAGTATGGAAAGAGAAATGTAAACAACAATGGACAGTACAGGAGTGGACCAAGAGCCCCTATGCCGATGGTTTGGAAACTTCGCTGAAAACATTAATGGAAATGCCACAGAAACTTATGGTACCTATGTAACAAACTGGCTAATACTGAGTTAAGTCACTGAGTCTCTTTTTTACAATGGTACCAATTAAAGGGGACTGAAATCTAATACTTTTTGGATACCTGGGATGCTGGAACAAAAAAGTATCCCCTTATTTAAATGTGATTTATCCTACCATAATGAGGGTACCTGGAACCAAGTACCAATAGCATTTTAAATTTAATTTAATCTGTTCACAAAATGTAATCCTACAGGTGGTGTGAGTAGTACAGTGGAGGAATCCAGACCTGAAACGGCCACAGCCGGGAGCCAGAAACATTCTCCAGTGAACAAATGTGTGAAAATAAATGTTATCAGCATTCTCTGATAGTATTCAGCTCTGCTGATCACCTTTGGCAGAACTGATGGAGAGTGTAGGGACTGTTCTGGGGAGAGGGGCCTTCAACTGGGTTCAAGCACACCCTAATCAATCATTTTGTAACCTTCCTGTGGGATGACCTCCCAGGGGGGTATGACCTTCTGAATTAAAGGGTACCAATGTGGCGGAGCAATAAGAGGGCATTGGCCCTTCAAATCTGCCTGGTAAATGGCCCTCAGGGAAGTACATTAGCCCAGTATATGCTCACAAAGGAGTAGCTAAAGGGAATTGGACATCTGCCATCCTTTCGTACCTAAATTCTGGGGAAGGTACAAATGGAGTAGTTCTGAGAAGGTGGGACAAGTAAAGGTTGGAGCAAACAACACACATTTGTGGCTGGGCCTAAAGTATACTATCTACGTATATGACAAACATGTGCAGGACAAAGTAACACATGGGAGGGATGGCCACAAGAACTACCCACCCCTGCAATACATACCACAATGTTCCCCCAACATTGGGTGGTATGGGGAAATAAAATTTGCTTGTAGGGATCGGCAGTGCTCAATGGCTGCGGTATAAATGGTGGAAGATGTGTGGAGTGTGTGGAGGTTGGAATGGTGAACTCTTCTCTGCAACTAAGAAACTCTTTCCATCAAATCTGTTTAACAGCCATTCGCCAACTCCTATGACAGGACACCCAACCATTCCAATGAACTGAGTCAAGGCTGTGCCAGGACTTCCTCGGATAAATTGGGACCACCTGACACAGCTGTTACTACAACTCCAGATCAAGTGACCCAGGCCCTCTGGAGAACAGAGGCGTTCCAACTGGCCGCCGAATTATCTGCTGATTGTGCTTGGGTTTACGTAGTCTGTGCCCTTCAAACAGGCTTAAAAGACTCATTTGCTCCTCAGTCATATCATTCATGCTGTGAAAGTAATAATCATATTAGTTGTTTGCGGTATGCTTAAAACTGTGTGCTGCCCTAGCCTCTCCATAAAACCATACCTAATATTTTACTGGTACTGTCCATCTGGCAAACCTGCCTTCCCCTTCTCCCTGCAGCTTGATTGGTGGACCAAGGCATTGTGCCAACCGGAGACAGGGCCTCCTGGATGAGTGCCCCACCAGCTAGTGTGTGGGAAGGAGGGGCACCTGGGCCCTTCTTCGAAAGAAATGGGGGGAGGATAGAAGAGTAAATTTAAGCTGGACACTGGGATACTACCTGAGCCCCAAGGTCTCTGCCTGAGCCATGGTTAAATGCCTGCACACCATTGACTAAACCTGTAAACAACAACAAGCGCAGGGATAATTACATTCACCACATAGTTTTTAATATTCATTGCTTGGGTGTTAATGTAACCAGTAAGAGGTCTCTGGGGAGTTGTTATGAATGTAAGCTTTTACATATTCTCAAGCAGGGCTGGTCTGTCCATACAGGTGACCTAGGTGGTAGCGTAGGGTGCCAACACCTACAGGGTGCCACAGGGCTTGGCTGGAGCAGGCAACCCATCCTGTCCTGCTCCTCAGTAGCAGGAGCTAGGCCCTAGGCCAGAGCAAGGCCCCAGCCACGAAGGGGCACTGCCACTGCCATTTGGCCCCAGCCAGGGGAGTGGTGCTGCCAGCGACTTTGTGCTGTTGGCGGGAAGCCGGCCCTAGCGAGGGGTGCAGTGCCGCTGCCACAATTCGGGCCAGCAGGCCACATGATGTCTGCCTGCCACCTGAGCAAGCTTGGAGGGGGGCCACCATCCAGCCTGGCCTGGGCCATGGGGGGGGCAGGGCTGGGCGCCAAAATCTCAGGTGCCTAGGGTGCCAAAATACTTTTGGCCGGCCCTGTTCTCAAGCATAAAAGGATTGTAATTCACCCCCACCCCCACCCCCATTGCTCACTCCAGATGTTGAGGGAATGATTGCTGGGTAATCAAGGGTGCCATTTGAACCAATCCTCCTCCAGGACAACCTGTTTGCTGTTGCTTCTTCTAACAGAGGCTTTACTAAGATTTAACAGAACAAGGCAATTATTGAGTGATCCATCTCGTTATCAAATCCTAGCATCTGGCAGTCAGAGGCATAGCCATGTTGACTAATAGCTTGTGATGAATCTATCCTCCATCTCTCTCTCTCTTTTTTTTTTTTTTTTTTTTTTTTTTTTTGAGTTCTGTTATACTTTCGGCCTTCACACCATCCCCTGGCAATACATTCTACAGGTTGACTGTACGTTATATGAGAAGTACTCCCTTTTGTTTGTTTTAAGCTTGTTGCTTATTAATTTAATAGAATGACTCATGGTTCTTAGGTTACGGGAAGGAGTAAATAACACTTCTTTATAGAAGCTGTTATATTCTCCTGATAATCTTATCGCCCTTCTCTATATCTTTTGCCATTTTAATTTTTTTTGTAGATTGGGCAATCAAAACTGCACCCTGTTCTCAAAGTGTGAGTGTACCATAGATTTATATAGTGGAATTATGATATTTACTTTATTATCTCTCTCTTTCCTGAAGTTTCCCCAATATTGTTAGATTTTTGAATGCTGCTGCACATTAAGTGGATGTTTTCAGATAGCTAACCCTAATGCTTCTCAGGATCGCTTTCTTGAATGGTAACAGCCAGTTTAGACTCCCTCATGTTGTAGCTATAGTTGCGATTGCATTTGCCAACTTGCATTACTTTGCATTTATCAACATTGATTTTCATCTGCCATTTTATCATCTAGTCATCCAGTTTTGCCCAATCCCTTTGTAACTTTTTGCAGCTAGCTTTGGATAAAGCGATCTTGAGGAGGAACTTTATATCAGTACCACCCTGTAATAGAAACCTCCTGACCACTATACCTACAGCCCTTGAACTTTCATCCAGGACATACATGATCCATTCTCTAGAATCAAGCCTTAAATATGAGCACATTTGCTCCGATCCCTCAGAGACAGACACCTTCAGAATTTCTATTAAGCATTCTTAAAACTACAACACCCATGTGAACAAGTGAGGAAACAGATTGACAGGGCCAGATGGGTACACAGAGTTCAATTACTACAGGACAAGCCCAACAAGGAAAACAACAGAATGCCACTGGTCATCACCTACAGCCCCCAAGTCAGATCTCTATAGCACATCATCAAGAATCTACAGCCTATGCTGTAAGACAATTCTTCACTCTCTCAAGCATTAGAAGTCAGACCTTTTCTTGCTTACAACAGCCCCGCAACCTTAAAAGGATACTCACTAGCAACTACAGACCTAACAACAGAATCATTAAAGCAGACACATATCCCTGCAACAAACCCCATTGTCAGCTCTGCCCACATAGCTGCACAAATGACACCATCACAGGACCTAATCAAACCACCTACTCCATCAAGGGCTCATTCACCTGCTCATCCACCAATGTGATATATGCCATCATCTGCCAAGAATGTCCCTCCACTTTATAGATTGGACAGACTGGGCTAGTTCTGTGTAAAAGAATAAATGGACACAAATCTGACATTAGAAGTGGCAACATTAAAAAACCTATAGGAGAACACTTTAATCTCCCTGCTCACTCTGTGAAAGATGCCTGTTACAGTACTTAAATAGGTTAACTTCAAATCACAGCTTCACAGAAAAACCACAGAGTTAGAATTCTTTTGCAAATTTGACACCATTAGCTTGGGTTTAAATAGACATTTGGCCTGGAACTCATTACAAAAGGTGACTTTCCCCTCTTTCAGCTTCCACACATTCTTATCTGTTGTTCCATCATTTCTGAATCAAAACAACTCGCATGATTTGCCAAAATAACATGAACTGTTCTTGTGACTTACCCTTCACTGTATTTATTTATTCCCTTCCATATTGTAAGTTTTCTATTTCAAGCATCTGACAAAGTGAGATTTTCTCCCAGAAAAGCTCATGCAATAAATAAATGTTAGTCTTTAAAAGTGCCACAGGACTCCTTGCTTTTGCATCTGCAAACTTTGCCACCTCACTGTTTACCCCTTTTTCCAGATCATTTGTTAGTATGTTGAACAGCACTGATTCTAGTACATTTCTTTGGCCTACACTGTTATTTACTTCTCCATTCCGAAGACTGACCATTTATCCCTATCTTTTATTTCCTTTATTTTAACTGGTTACTGACCCAGGAGAGGACCTTCCCTCGTATCCCATGGCAGCTTACTTTGTTAGAGCCTTTAGGGTGTGACCTTGGCAAATGGCAGGTCTACACTTAAAATACAGTTGCGCTGTAATGGTGCAGTGAAGACGCTAATATGCCAGTGGGAGAACTGCTTCTGTCAGCGTAGTTAATCCACTTCCATAAGAGAGAGGTGAATTAATTGACTAATATGCCTATGGGAGAAACCCTCTCATTGATACTGCACTGTCTATATGGGGTGAGCTCAGTTTAACTGTCACTCAGGGGCATTGCTCAGCAACATAGTTAAACTAACATAAGTTAATTGTGCAGAACTGGCAAAAGGTTTGTTGTAAGTCCATTATATTCACTGGATCACCCTTATTTGTTGACTCAAGGAATTCTAACAGATTGATGAGGCATGATTTCCCTCTTCGAAAGCCCTGTTGACTCTTCCGCAACAAATCATGCTCATATAGGTGTCTGATATCCTCAGGTTTACTATAGTTTCAACCAATCGCCTGGTACTGAACTTAGATTTACTGGCCTGTAATTGCCAGGATTGCCTCTAGAGCCTTAAAAATCATTGTTACAATAGTTATCCTCTAGTAATTTGATACAGAAGCTGATTTAACCAATATACTACATCACACACCCAGTCGTTCTGCAGTTTTGTATTTGAATTCCTTCAGAGATGCTTATGCGAATGTTTTCTGATCCTGGTGACTTGACTATTAGTGAACTTACTGATTTCTTCCAAAACCTCCTTTGTGAACATTTCTATCAGGGACAAGTCCACAGATTTGTCACCTAAAAAGAATGGCTTATCTGTAGGAATCTCCTGCACATCTGCTGCAGGGATGATCAATGCAAAGGAGTCATTTAGCTCCTCTCCAATAGCCTCGTCTTCCCTGAGTGCTCCTTTAGCACCTCAATCATCCAGTAGTCCTGCTGACTGTTTTCCATGCTTCCTGCTTCTGAGGTGCTGATTTTGGGGGGAAAAGCATAATGTAGGCAAACCACTTTTAAAAAATGAAGATCAGTTA
>ML683519.1:0-25727 GCA_007922195.1 Podocnemis expansa | reverse complement strand
GGCGGCGGGGTTTGTGTCTTTTATTAACTGATCTTCATTTTTTAAAAGTGGTTTGCCTACATTATGCTTTTACCCCTGACTTGCCAGAGTTTATCTTTCTTTTTATTTTCTTCAGTAGGATTTGACTTTCAAATTTATGAAGGATGCCTCTTTTGCTTCTAACTACCTCTTTTACTCTGTTGCTTAGCCAGGGTGGCATTTTTTGGTTTGTTTGTTTAAATTTGGGATATACATTTGAACAAGTGTAACCCATGTGCCTTAAAAGGTATAATCTGTTTTAGGGATGTCTTAAGGCTGGGTTATCTTGCTAGGCAGATTTACTGTAGCTGCCTAGAAATCAGAACTTTCTGGTAGCAGGGAGTGGTAGCATACTGAGCATGCTCCACAATTTTTTTTTTTAAATTGTTTCTGGAGTCAGATGCTTGAGAGAAGCCTGAGAGGCACAGCCTGGAAAGGAGCAATCAGAGAGAGCTGCAGAGTCCTTATGCTCAGTGATTGAGCTGAGCCAGGAGTGGACTGCAGGATGTTTTTGTCCCTGCTTTAGACTATTTTGCAGGAGAGTTTTCTCTTGTGGGACTGAGAGCTCGGTAACCACTAAAGAGACTGTGTGGTGCTGGTTGTACAGAGGAAAGAAAAGACTGCATGGAATTTGCCTAAAGATTCCTGCAGCCAGAGAAGAGAATTGCTGCTATTTCTACTCAAGCCTCAAGGACTTGAACAAAAGACTGCAATTGAGATAAGGGTGACTCCACCTGAACTTTGGAACTCTTGGTTTCTTACTGTTGTGTTTAAATTCATTTTGGGTTTCTTAGGATAAGGTTTGTTAAGTTAGTTAATAAAGTTTGTTATGTTTATTCTGAGTAGTATTTTGTTGTGGGATGGGAACTCTGGGCAGTCTTCGCTGTGAGTCCTGTACAGACTGGATCCTGGCTCGCCAGCTGCTTCCTAGAGGGGTTTAACCTCTGTTAGAGCTGGAGAGGGGCTAATGAATGAACTCTAGCCCACCCTTGCAGGCAGGGCCATCCCTAGGGGGGAGCGGGGCCCAGGGCAAATCAGTTTGTGCGGGGCCCCCCCATTTTATCAATGTTCCCTCTAAGCCAGTGGTTCCCAACCTGTGGTCCGGGGACCCCCAGAGGTCCACAGACACATTGCAGGGGGTCTGCAGAGCCTCTCCCTACCCAGGGCCAGAATCCAGCTACAGCCCTGATGCTCCCTGCCAGGGCTGCCTCTCCCTGTCTGTGGCTGTATCCTGGCAGGGGGATGGGGCCACAGCAGCTCCCCAGCAGGGACAAGGGCAGGGGACCACAGCTGCCACGGCTCAGCTCCCCGGTGCCGCAGGCAATGGTGGTGGCAGCGCTGCTCACCAGCTCTCCCACTGGTGCGGGCCAGAGTCTGCCCATGCAGGCCAGATTACATAATAAGCCGGGGGGGGGGTGGTCCGCAAAGGTTTTTTTGTTACAAAGGGGTCCTCAGCCTGAAAAAGGTTGGGAACCACTGCTCTAAGCTGATGATGCAGCTGAGCAAGTTCCCTGCTGGTTCTCCAGGCCCCAACAGGCTTCTTCCCTGCTGCTTGCTGGCTCCCCAAGTGCACCCATAACTTGTTCAGCTGCATCATCAAGCTTAGAGGGAACACTGGGCAGTATCATAATTTTTCCTTAATAAAATCAAATTTCTAGCCCTCAGGTTAAAAAGTTGCAGAAACAGAAAAACATGACCTGACTTTATCCTAAAGGCTCAAAACCCAGAAGTCAGAGAAAATAGCTCCCTCCCATTTATTATTTCTTTAAACATCTCTATTTTTAAGAGAGTTTTAATGATATATTTAAGCCAGACTTGTGACTATTTCTGATGTTTAGGGTAGGCAGTACTGAAAATATCAGTGATGTTTCATCAACCTCACAGCCAAGTGGACAGGAGCATCTGGAGGTACTCTTCTTTGTGGTTCTGGTTTTCTGTTCAAGATGGGCACACAATTTTACAAGTTTAATAATTTTTCTTAGATCAAGTTTTTGTTAAATTGAAAATTCAGAGAGAGGGAAGCTATTTTTGGATCATATCAAGAAATAAATCCAGGTCCTCTCTCACCTTAAAGCACTGGATTTCAGTTGTCTAATGTATGTTATTTCCTTTATGCTGCCTGACTTTCTCCTCTTCCATCTTATTTTAATATATGTATTCCTACATTCCTCATTGCTTTGCAGGTGTTTTAAGTCATGAAACTCAGGTACTGTTTGAGGATGAGAGGAAGAAACAAGGGACCTTTGGTCTCCTCTCAGATACAAGACTTCTTGTTTGTTTTACATCAGGGTGGCACTTTTAAAGATTTTAAAAATTTATTTGTTAGCTTGTAAAAGTGCCACAAGACTCCTTGTTTGTTTTACATCAGGGATTCCTTGTTTGTTTCGCTAAACTAGACCCACACGGCCACAGCTGCTTTCCTCTTTGCCATGCTTTGGGACTGGTGCTCTGACTGCAATCAATGACAAAGGACAAAAAACTTCTTTAATGTGTTGATTGGTGGCCATTAACCCTAAAAACCCAGTATTTCCATATAAGTGCTAGCCTAGGGTCTTCCCTCTCAGGTATAATAGATCATTATCTGCACAGAGAAGTTTGCTCAAAAAGACATCCCTGAAGACTGAAAACTCTTGTTAAATGTAGAAGGAAAATGTTCTTTAATACCTGAGAACGCTTTCTGGAGATGCTGATGTAAATTCAAAGAGAAGGTCCTGTTTTGTAAAGGTTGCGGATGTGACATTCTCCTGACTTTGTCCCCATTTGGTTGACTGAGGCTGGCTCCACAAGTTTTACCTCAGCACTTGCCCTTTCTCTTCCCCTCAGGGAGCAGTTGTGGGAAGGTGGCTACTTAAGAGTTACTGAAAATAAACGCTGCCTGGCTGAATTCCCTTCCCCCTTCCCTGACCAGCCGGAGCTGCTCCCTAGTCCCACAGCTTGAAGCAGCTCCCTGCTTCCTTACTCCAGCCGGCTGTGTGGGATCCCCCAAAAAGCGCAAGGCCCCCCAAAGCGCGGGGCCTAGGGCGGTTGCTCCTCCTGCCCCCCCCTGAAGGACAGCCCTGCTCGCAGGTTGCACAAGCAAGGAATTTAGTGGCACTTTTAAAGATTAACAAATTTATTTATCCCATGAACTTTCATGGGAGAAAATTCCACTTTGCCAGATGCTTGAAGATGGAGAACTAACTTACTTCTGTAAGTTCTCCCTCTTTAAGCATCTGATGAAGTGTGATTTTCTCCCACTAAAACTTATGTGGTAAATAAATTTGTTAGTCTTTAAAAGTGCCACTAGCTCCTTATTTGTTTTGCTGAACTAGACTGAATTTGAGCTTCTCTTATGGTGCTTTGAACTTCAACTATTTTTGCCTGGCAATATATACATACAATATTTATAATCATATGTGTATACATTTCTATCATTATATGATAGTGACAACCATGTTATAGACTGTGGAATTGTAATAAATTTCAGTGTTACGTGACTCATTTGGCTGCCATGTGATAAATTGCTAGCTTCACCTGTTCTCTACCCAGTAAATCCACCTCCTCTGGGACAGCTAACATTCCAAACTTCTGATCAGCATATGGCAGCCCAGTTCTTTAAAATGCCACAAAAACATTTCTTCTTTCAGCCAAACTGGACCAGTTCCTCTTCATGAAAAAGGCACTAGCCCAAGACCAAGGATTAGCATTATTCAGTGAAGCCTGAAGTTTTGAACTACATAAATCTCCTGTGCTAGCTCACATAAATAGAAATTTATCCTTCCAACCTCTTGCTTTACAGAGTACCTCCATGCCAGACCTACTGCATACATTTCTGCTTCATTTTGTTTGAAAATAGCTTGTCTATGCAATCCTTTTTGTCAGTGCCTTGAATAGTCACTCAAAATAGATCTATTATACATAGGTATGTATAAAGAACCATAATGATATAGCATTATATAAAGGCTTTATTATCAACATCTCTAGGAAGACCATGTTACTCCTAAGTTGCAGAAATCAAGCATCAGTTATATCAGAAGAATGCAAAGAAAGCTTCACATCACTTCAGACAATCACATCTTCAGTATGCCAGAAGGTGCATTTTCCAGAGAAAAACTCTTTTAGAAACAAATGTACAGGTTTCTTTTTTAAACTGTGTCAACACTGTGAGGACCCTAGTTCCATAGTGTCTAAGTACCCCACAATCTTTAATGTAATTGTTCTCAGTACCTTTGTAAGGTAGGGCTATACTAAAAGCCCCATTTTACAGATTGGAAACAGAGGTTTAGTGACAAGTTCCAGAGGGGTAGTTGTGTTAGTTTAGATCAGCAAAACAAACAAGTCTTGTGGCACTTTTAAAAATTAAAAAATTATTTACTGCATGAGCTTTTGTGGGAGAGATCCATTTCTGACTAAGTGGGATCTCTCCCATGAAAGCTCATGCAATGAACAAATTTGTTAGTCTTTAAAAGTGCCATAGTAGGCTTAGTAATTTGCCCAAGGTCTCACCTGTGGGCAGAATAGGGAATTAAACCTAGTCTCTCTGTGGCTTAACAAATAGACACTCTTAGCTCTCTAATTTCCAAAGGGGGCAGCCATGTTAGTCTAATTCAGTAAAACAAACAAGGAGTCCTGTGGCACTTAAAGACTAACAAATTTATTTAATGCATGAGCTTTCGTGGGAGAAAATCCCATGTCAAAGCATCTGATGAAGGTCTTTGCCTGCCTGAGGCAGACACTAGAACTTGGTTGAAATAGTTTTCTCCTTCCTTTTCCAGATGGATGAATGAACTTGACATCTTGCACCCTCTTTTCTGAGATACCATTTAAGTTTGGGTGATACCACTTATCATAGTGGGTACACCTAGCAAATCAGGATCTTATGAGAAATTCCTTGTGAGTCATGGCACATGATCCATCCCGATGAACCATGCTCACATTCAAAGCTCTCTGACTGACATTCTGATCACATTTGCAAATACAGTATTCAGCGAGAGCCATAAAGTTCCCCAAAAGCTTGTATGGACAACTTGTTGATAGGCAGAATCTTTAAGCAAACAACTGCTGGCTTGTGGAAGCAGTCCAAATACAAACCAGGACAGAACTTGAATCCTTCTGTGGTTGAAACTGCACTGTTTAAAATCTGCTTTCATTTACCAATCATACTCTTTTTCACTACCAGTGTGCTCAGCTAAAAGCATGCTCTAATGTAATGGAGACAGAATACATGACTGCAGAACCATCATTGCCTGGACTTTGTGCAGCCATTTACCAAATTATCAGGTAGTGAATTAAAACTCATTTTGTACTGGTGCAAATGATGATACAAAATGCAATGAAAAGAAGCTGGTTCAAATATTGGGCTAGTGCCATTCTTAAGAACATCCTTTCTTATGTATAGCTTACTCAGTGGGGGGGGGGCATGGAACACGGATTAGCCACAAATTATTCAATGACCAAATGAAGCAGCAGTAAAATATTCTCCAGCCCATTGTTGTTTAAAAGTTTTTTTTTTTAAATGCTCATATATAATTGCAATAAATTTTGGAGCAAGGCAAAGTTAATTCTCCAGGTTTAGCACCACAGAGCCTCCAGGAAGAATTTGCTAGTGGGTGACCTGAGAATTAGCACTTTAGTGACTTAAAGGAGCATACTAAAACATTGATCAGAGATGTTAATGCTGCAATAACCTGTACAATACTTTGGATCAGTTTTTATTTTTGTGTTTTTTTTTCTTTTTTTACTCATCTACTTCTCTCTGTTTAAAATTTTAAACACTTTAACCCATAATTTCTTCCCCTCACCCCTTAAATGAAAACACGATCTTTTCCAGGAAACATTTTACAGGAACATGTATGATATATTTAGTTTATAATATTTCTGGACATTTTAAATATATGTGTGACTATTAGTAGATTAACGAACCTAAGAAAAACAAGTTGGTATGGCATCAGCAGCAGCAGCCATTCCTCTGTCTACAAAGGAAATATATAATCCAGCTGTGGCAGCTATAGTAAAACACAACATCTGTTGATCATTGGCATCTGGCAGGGTTTCCTAAAATCTGAGCAGGCTCAGTCAGTTTCTGCCATTTCACTTCAGACCTGAAATATTCAGCTATCAGCACATATCATAGCCATCCAGCACTGTGGATTTGCTGAATTAGCATGGTCAACCTTATAACCCACCCCACCCCCAGCCAGTTGAACAGGGACAAGGTTATGTGGGCTTAATGAGTGGGAAGAGGTCATGGAAATGTCCTTTTAATACAATTTATTCAGCTTAGTAATAATGCCTTAATATTTTTCATAGCAAGTCCAATTACATCTTTGAAATACTGGGGCCAGATTCTGAGCTGCTCTCATTGGCTGTTGCGTCCCTGAAGTCAAAAAGCACTATGCCTATTTACATCAGTGGAGACTCTAGCTCACCATGTGTTCAGTTTTAATGTCAAAGATGAAATAAAAGTTTAGATTAAAATGGGTCAGAATTCTGCACTAACTTGGGGCTGAGAACCCTCCTCCCCCAGCATAAGTCACTGAAGAATTTCATGGAAGGCATTTAGCATTATGGTGTGGAGTTAAAGTTGCAGTTTAATACCAGTGGAAAAGATAGTTGAACAATTAGCAATAACCTGCCTTCTTCACTTGATTCTCTTTGCTTTACAAAAAAAAAAATTTTTTTCAGTAAAACCTAGAGAGTTTGATCCCTCTGATTTTAGTTCATCTGCCTAGCTAAAGCTTTAATAGTGCATTAATGTCTTTTAAAGCCAAGTACTGATGCTCTCACTCAGCCTCCTCCCTCCTCATTTATTCGTTCTGTTCTTTTCTTTCATCAGTCTTTTAAGCATGTCATCGTGCATTCATGGTTTTTGCACATGCCAGGATGACAGAGCATCCTAACTCTCATCAGCACCAGTGAAATCATACAAAGCAACCTTTAACTGTTAAATTTGTTCACTAAGGAGGAAAAGGAAGAACTCTATGCTAAAACTTCCATGCTGTCTAAATGCTGCCTGGCTACTGTGCTGGAATCCTTGGCTACTTGAGCAACTCCCATCTCCCCATTCACAGACAAAAGAGCAAGTAAAATGAAACTGACTTACTGCTATGGCTTGCAGCCTTTCCTTGTGCAATTCTGCCTCCGCCATCCTTGAGCACAGGACACAGAAAGGAATAAAAAGCAAAACAAAATCCCGCAGTCACCAAGGAAAGCTGGGTTACACTGCAGAGTATTTGCAAAGAAAGCCGTGCTGCTTTGCTGAAGTCAATCACTTTTTGAGGCACTGCAGCCTGGCTTACGAGAGAATCATTTTAGAAACTGGACCAATGCCTGCCTGCCTCCCAGCTGTACAGCTAACTGCATTTCATTGCTGCTTCTGTGTACTGTTGCTGTCACACAAGCCATGTATGTGCTCCAAAGGCAGCTGACTAGAGGGATAGCTTGCATGGCTATAATTTTTTGCCTTGACGTCTCAGCTCATTTGCTCCTCCTATGGAGTGTTGGGTCATGACAGTAGCCCAACATCAATAGCATGCATAGTAATCAGAACCTGCAAGAATGCAGCAGAGGAGAGAGACAGCTGTAGCACAGAGTGCTCTCAAAACAGGAACCCCAGGACGAGGGGCATAGAGGGCGGTCACCAGTCAGAAGCTGTTGAAGAATAGGGCACAGCAATCCTTAGAGCTAAACTGGGTTAGTCAAGAGAAAAGCAGATTGTTTTAGTGATTAGAGAAACAATAAATGATTAGACATTCAGCATGTAGCGTAATTGTCTGTGACTACAATTATAATATGGATTGTCTAAAAGGGCTGCTAAAGGGGTGACACTTCTGGCAGGTGGGGAATGTGATGAAGCCCACAGAGTGTATCTATTACTACACAGAAGAATACTATCCTACAGAATGCTAAGGTTGCAAAGTCAAGCACTCAAAAGTGGGGGGAGAAGGGACTATGTAATCATGTAATTAACATAATTAAAAACTGCCATAATGCATATGCTCAAGGGAACTGAATTAATATTGTGCCAATAGCCTTCAGTCTCACAGCTCCTAATTTCTGGATGCTTGGCTTTGTAGCTATTCAAAGCTTTATTTCACAGATGCACATGTAATTTCTTGTTTATTTGCCTTTTTTTTTTTTAAAGTCAAAAGGAAAAATGGAAATTCCATTGTGTGGCATCAATATCCACCCTCTTGCTCCACACAATTCATCAGCATGGCACAGACCACTGCCCCTTGAATTAATGGAGTAACTGACAGCAAACTGGCATCCTCTATGTGGAGCTGCATTAGGGTTTCACATGTAGTTGCTAACAGCAGAGGAAGGGTGAGACTCAGGAATCCTGGGTTCTGTCCCAGGTTCTTGAGGGGAGTGTGGTCTAGTGCTCAGAGATCCTTCTGCTTGTCTTGCCAACCTGAATCATTTCTGCCTCTTTCCCAGACCCATCTCATCCCCCTCCACTCAGCTTATTGTCTCAGTCCATCTCCTTCGCATCCTCCTCATCCTAGCCCTAGTGGCTGTTCCAGGCTTCCTGCCCTACTTTCCATGCCCAATCAATCCCAGTTCCCCAATCCCCAAGCTCCTACCTTAATTCATCTTTCCACATGGACACACCTGTCCATCCCCAGTCAGCCCCAGACTATCCCCCATCACACCGCAAAGGCCCTCGTTCCAATCTACTGCCTCTGCCCCCCCATCCCTGCCCTGCTCTCATTCTCTCTGAATTCAGATAAAGTTGTTTCTCCCTCCTTGCTATCCAGGCCCAACAGGTGAAGCACTGAGAGAGTATTAAAGAGACAGTCTCCTTGTTCTTGGTTCTGCTGCCCAGCCCCAGCTATAACAACTAGCAGCAGTGGAGGGAAGCAATTGCAAGTAATCTTCTGCTTGGCTCCTCCATTCCTGGGTTTGAACATGCTTAGCGAACAGAGTATCTTCAGAGAATGTAGCACCAAACAATAACAAGTCTCTTGAGCATGTGCAAAAAGAGTTTCCAAAGGTTTACAGCTTGGCCAAATGTGAGTGAATTTTCACAGGAAGAGCAAAAGGCACATCCCTGATACTAGGGCAAGCTCTCCCACCAAACTTAAAGCCCTGCTCCAAACTATAGAGCTTATCATTGAAATGGGTGTAAGAATATTTTTTTGGTATGATCAAAGCAACATATTTTTTCTTGACAAGTTCCAAAGGGGCACCCACGTTAGCCTAGTTCAGCAAAGCAAACAAAGAGTCTTGTGGCACCTTTAAAGACTAACATTTATTTATTGCATGAGCTTTCGTGGGTGAAATCCAAGTTTGTCAGATGCTTGAAAATGGAAAACGAAAGCTCATGTGATAAATGTGTTAGTCTTTAAAAGTGCTACAGGACTCATTATAGTTTTTTTTAACTGTGTTCTTGCAAATGGCTGAACCATTTTTCTGATACTATCAAAAAAAAAAAATCAGCTTGAGACATCCACCACACATGGAAAATTTCAGCCCAACACTTAAAATCTTGTAAATTCAAAGCAACTGAAAACAGTTCCTTATCATAGAAATCATCAAGCACCCTTAAGTATATAGGCAGTACTATCAGCTACATTTTTTCTACAGTCTGTAGTAGTGGTGTGATATTGCAGCTCAGACTGACATACACTTGCTACCTCTGATTAAGTGAAGACCCTAAAAATAGAACATTTCCCTGGTAGCTTAAGTAGTGGGAGGGGCTAGCTGCCTCCAGCATGCACACATTCAAAACTCTAGGCACATCCTGGAAGCAGGTAGCTTGCTTGCTAGCAGCCTACTCATGCTGCCACAACTACAATTTGATTTTAGTGCACTAGCTCAATGAAAGCAATCGTAAGTATGCCTCCATGAGTTGGGAATCGACCCCCCAGCATGAAGTGCAGACATTCGCTCATTCACATTTGCCCATGTGTCTGCAGTACATAGGTTCTGCACACTTAATTTATCCCACTGTTCTGTATTTTCTTTCGAGCACTTACAACCAGAAACAACATGACTAGGCAGCAGGGCAGATGCCTTCATGTTTGGATACCCAACCAGCTTAACTGTTAAAACTGACAAGCATTTGCAGACATCTCAGGGTTCCCTGAACTCTAAAAATCACACCTAAGATGTACTCAGACTGGGCACCCAAAGCTGAGGCATGCAAATTTCATGGCCACTGTTGAAAATGTGTCTGCACATGACAAGACGCACCTGACATATAGAAAATATATCATACAGTGTGCTTCAAGACTTGTTAGAACAATCTCAACCAGAACAATGCAGTGAACAAAACAATGACTTTTCACTCAGCAGTAATTCTATGAAATATAGGCCTTCAAATGGGAAAATGCACTCAACATTTATCCAACAGTCAGGGTTTTACTGCCTTTTCTTAAAGCCAAACTTTGTTTACCTATGCCAGGTACTCCCTTTCAAACAGGTGATGGACATTTGGTGGGTCTAATATGGGATCTGCTGCTGTTCAAGCTTTGTCACTTTTTAATTCTTCAGGCTCATTTGATACCTTGTTTTTTGCCAAAATCTCATCCTCAATGGCACAATAAAGGCTGCCCCATATTTATGACATTACTACAGTGTGCTTTGAAAAATCCTGTCATGCTGCAGACAGATACAAGTTTATCCTCTCACTGACATACAGGAAAGGCACATGGGTGAATGGGTGCCATTTGATTACTGGGAATCATGTGATTAAACCCTTTTTACCACCAGTCTTGCATTCTGATAGCAAATTTAGCCCCAGGGAAGAATTCTGTTGGCAGCTCTACCCTGTGAAACCAATGGAGCTCCATTCAGTTCAATTTGGTTCATTTGAGAAAACAGAGAACTTCATCCACATGAAGACCTGCAGTGGGACAGTCAAATCACACTGCAAAAAATACACCACAGAACTTCCGTCCCTTATTGCTCTAGTTCAGTAAATCACTTGAGCACATAATTACTTGCATTAAAGTTAATGGAATTTAAGAACATGCCCAGGTGCTGTGATGATTCAAGGCCTGCTTATCATCATCATGGCTAATTGCAAAGAGGCATAGCCTTCTAACAGATTGAGCACCACCTACACCAATATCTAATTACGTCCTTAAGCCTCCCAAATTTGCCGCCATCAGATCAATTTTCCTGATTGACTGAGTGGGTCTGTGAAGACCTGCTCAGTGGATCAGGAAATGGATCCCTGAAGACCATCCCCTCAAGTAGCATAGCACTGAGTCAACAGGAAGCCATTTCCCATCAACTCAGCACACTGAAGACACCACGGTGAGTAAAATATCTCCCTTTGACTGCTGCAGAAAAGCACTGGCAGTGTGAACTAGGGCAGAGGCAGACAGATGTTTTGTCTTTGCACACTCACAGAAGATTTGATTTAATAATACACTAGTCCTTATTTTAGTAATTGAAGTTTTCATGAGAGTAGTGGCCCCTAATTTACAGGAAATGGAGATATTGTTTTGTTTTACACCATCCCACTATCTGCAGTAGCAGCCAGATCCAGTATATCAACCTCATTTACAGCAACATTATTGCTTTGCCTCTGGCAGACTGTACAAAAGCCAGAGTCAGTCAAAAACAGACTCAAAAGCTAGAAAACCCCACCTTCTTCTGTATGAAATGACAATCTTCATTACCATCATTATTGTGATAATATTATTCTTTACGCCTTTTCACACCTTCCCAATCTCAAATCTCTTCACCATTAGCCACCGACTCACTGATTTGCTAGGTACTGTACTGAAGCATTTTTAGCCTGTGTTCCACAAAACTGCATCCCATACATGCAAAGGGGAGCCAGGGGGGAGTGAAGAGCAATGATTGCTGGAGTGACCCTGACCTAAGAAGAGTGTGCTGTGGTCTTATATATCCAGAGAGCATGCTCCCTCTAAATTGCAAGAGGTGTGTGTACAGGGCCATAACTATGGTGGGGTGAATGGTGCTTTGCTCTGGAGTGGCTCCATTGAGCTGCTCTATCAAAGGGCGCATTCTGCACGGCTCGTTCCAGGTGCCAGTCGTTGTAAGGGGCACATTCCAAGTGGAATGCGCCCTGGGCACCAAAATAACTATTTACGGCAGTGATTGTGTATGTCACAAAATAAGATATGCCCTAATCAGGGCCGGCTCTACTGTGAGGCAAGAGACAGACATGGCTTCAGGTGACAGGAAAGAGTTGAAGATGCAGGAGCCAGCCTGATCTTCGGGGGGGGGGGGGCGCAGCGCTAGGTGCCCCTAAGAACTAACAGCTCAGGCACTGTTAGTCAACCTGCAGCTTAAGTCATGTAGGCAGAGTGCACTTAAATCCTTCTGCAGGCAGATGCTGGAGATTTATGCACTTTGGAAAACCATTTTCAACCTCCATGAATGAGATGGGGGGATGCCAAATCAAAATTTGGCTTGGGGTGCCACAACCCCTTGAGCTGGCCCTGGCCCTAATGAAATTTCTATGGATTCTTGGATGCCCCTAAGTCCAAGTCAGGTGTCTTCTTGCAAGAGACCTGGGCACTAATTTAATTTGCTGATCAGCATTTAAATAGAGAAGATGAAATTGCTTGAGAACATGAAAGTCATGATGACAGACAGGAGATGGAAGGGAAGAAGAAAAGAATGAATCAGCGAAGACTGAGGGCAGTATCCAGCCCAGTCAGTGCTTGCAGACCTAAAATGGTGGATTTCGAGTAGCTCTCACTGATATGATTTTTCAAAGTCTCGAATGGAAGGCTTCCTCCTTCACATTTCTTCTAGGCTGAAATGTGCCTAGAGCAAGAGGGGGAGATGTCCTCAACTAAAGCAGATAACACTGGCAATGTTTTGATCGTGCAAATGCAGCCAAGACAGCACCACCCCAGGTTGCCTCATAAGGTCAGCACCAAATCCCACAGGATGATGCAATATAGGGCAGCTCTCCCTGCTGCTGGCCTTACCCACCCATAAAGCCAGAGTTACCTTACAGCCAGCTGCTCAATAAAAGGGGTTTCTATGCTTTGGAGGGAAGGGGGTATATGCTGCTGTCCTTTGGCTCTGCTGTCTTCCCATCAAAGGCTTTGGGATCAATGGAGTGGGAGTCCACATTGCTGCTTCCAAGTGGAGTGGATGATATAGAGCTGCGTACTCTCAATGACCATTTGACATTTGTTTAACATACAATAAGAATGTAATGAAATAAAAAGAATACAATACCTCAAGATGACAACCATATTAATAATAAGTATTATTGATATAACAGTAAGGCTTACAGGCCCCATCTGAGATCTGCAGGTGATGGAGAAAAAATGCACAGCAGCATTAGGTGATGTGCCCATGAGCACACAGCAGGCCTGAGAATCAAACTCTTATTTCCTGGCTCCCAATCTAGCATCTCAATCACATGACCATCTTGCCCCACTGAAAAGATTATCAGAATAAGAGTGTTTCAGAAACTCTTGAAACTGTTCTTCCATCACCCTAGCCTTTAGTATCAATGGTTAGTTGAAGTGTGCTGTGTGACAAAGCTAGCAGGCATGTGATTAGATAAGCTACATTTTATTAGCAAGTTCAGTGGATTAGGTCAATGACATTGGTTTGCTTTTGTTTCCGCTAGGAAATTCACTGAACAAAAGGAGTGCCCCATGGCTCATGTGAGTAACAGAAAGGACAACTTGGGCTGTGTGAACCATTTATATTCTGACACTCGGAATGGTAGGGGACCAGTGAAGGCAGAAGCAAAGCTGGAATTTTTTCCAAATGACTGCAACTTTATTGGCCTTTAACATCTTACATATAACCTCTGCTGACTGCAGGGAACAGGAGGGAGGTAACAGGTACCCTGAAAAACAAACAAGGAGACCTGTGGCACTTAAAGACTAACACATTTATTTATTGCATGAGCTTTCACGGGAGAAAATCCCACTTCAGATGCTGTGAAGATGGGGGAACTTACACAAGTGGGAGGAAATAAATGCAGGGAAATATAAGTCATGGGAACATGACTGACATTCCCCTGCATTTACTTCCTCCCATTCTGTAAGCTCCCTCATCTTCAAAGCGTCTGATGAAGTGGGATTTTCTCCCATGAAAGATCATGTAATAAATAAATGTGTCAGTCCTTAAGTGCCACAGGACTCCTTGTTTGTTTTACTGAACTAGACTAACAGAGCTTCCCCTTTGGAACTTAGCTACCCTGAATTTCACCTTCCTTCCCTGCTTTCAGTGCTCACAGGCCAAACACCCTGTCAGCATCCAATGAAAATGAGCCCACTTTGACCCAGGGACTTACTGGGCTTGACTCATCTCAAGGCTTAACTTGCTCTCTCTCAGTCTTAGAGACTATGAAATAAAATACTGCTCCTATTAGCACTTACGCAAAGCCTCCATCACTACTTTATACACAGATGAGGGAGGTGAGACACAATGAGATTAAATGAGTTGCTTGAACTTACATAGAAGTTAGTGATTAAACTGAGAGCAGATCCTTCATCAGACCTTCATTAAGGAATCTTTACTACATCTTACTGACATCTCGCACATCCACACTTGACCCCCACCACTTGCTGTTTTGCTTTCCACTCCATCATGGTCTCTAAAATCAGTTTGGAAGCTCATCACATCTCCTTATTACCATGAGGAGGCTGTCATGCTTTTAGACACTGTGAAATAACTACATTAATAGTTATTTATCATTTGTGTTGCAGGAGCCCCCAGGAGCTCAAGTTGTGACAAACCTCACTGTGCTAGGTGCTGTACAAACATTCACAGGCCTATAAGTAGTCCAGTAGGTCATACTGTAGATTCTAGATAGCTGATTAATAGCTACTGGAAGTGTTAGCAATAACTCCTGCAGCCATGCCTTCATTTGCAGACTCCCACCCAACCAGAACTGATGGATTTGTGGTCTTGAGTGAACTGGTTTCTAAAGATTGCCTGAATGACTCTAACATAGATTATAAACAACCCTATGATTTTTAGCAAGGATCTCAGTAACAAACATTTATATGTAGAGACTACTCTGTGAGGGTTGAAATCCTAAACTGATCTAAAGGAAAGAACTAGAAATCTTCAAGTTTAAAACAAACTTGAAGATTCTGCAGAGTCTGATGGAATTTACTACTACTTCAACAGTAGAATCAGCCCAGAACTCATCTAACAGAAAAGCCTTTTATAAAATCATTAGTTTTCTCTTTCTGGGTCCATTGCAAACATTGTCTTCCCAAGTGTCTAATAAGCCTTCCTTTTTCTTCTATACCTATTAGTATGTTCTGATTTACGAGTGTCTAAATAATTCAGTTTTTCCAGTGTATCAGCTTTTGGGATTCTCTCTTAAAAGCCACAAAACTCTTTATTATCAAGACTCTTTTTTGTATATCAGATTTTATTCAGCAGCTGAAATGGTAGCAGAAGAATCTGATTGTGGCCAAACTGAGAAAAGTCAATGAAGAAATATAAGAGGCCATACTTATTGACTTAGGGTAAATCTACACTGTGATTAAGCAACTGCAGCTGCCCCACGTCAGCAGACTCAGGCAGGGCCGTAACTGCAGCAGGGCCAATGGGGCTTTGCCACATGAGCGCCTCAATAGAGCTGCTCTATTAAAAGGCACATTTCATGGCACTGGCCCCAAGCGCCGCTAATTGCAAGGGGCATGTTCCGCTCGGAGCGAGCCCTGGGTGCTGAAATAGCATGTTGCTGCTCTGGACTCACGTTCCTAGGCTCTAGCTGTAGGACTATAAAACTCCAGTGTAGCTGTCCAGGCGAGGCCTGGAGTTTGTGCTTTGGGACCTCCAGGAAGATCCTCCAAGAAGATGGGACCTCGAAAAAGGTCCAAGAAGCTCTTGGACCTTGTACGTGTATGATGGCATCACCTACATTGCAATTTTATAGCCCTGCACACATGGGACAACCATGGGTGTTTAACTGCAGTGTGGACATACCATACGGACAACATTCTTGGCTGAGGGAAAGGGCACTAGTAGTGTCAGATACAGGAGACTGGGCTCTATTCCTGGCTCTGACTTTGATCTAGGACAAATCACTTCACATCTCCATAACTCTGTTTCTTCATCTATGAAATAGAGATGGCTATACTTACCTCCTTTGTAAAGCACTTCAAGACCTAGAAGTGGCCTCTGTGGGCTAAATCATATAGCTCTGGCTCAACTAAAACTCTCATTGAAGGAAGGCAGGATTCAGTGTTATTTCCAATAGCATGTATCCTCTCTAAAGCAAGCAGAGGGGAAAGAAACCCATTTACTACTTCATCAAGAGCTTTTGGGTGCTTTCATGTTTTCTCCCAGGATTAAGTAACTGATCAAATTTGAAATGCAGCATCAGCAAGAATGCCTTCTTATAGGAAAAAAAAACAGTACTAAGAAATGGCTACCTCAGTTCCCCATAAACCTCATCAGCTAGTATTTACAATAAACTTTATCAACAATCCAACACGGGCAAATTTTGATTTCACTGCAGTGTAAAGCAGGAGTAACTCCATTCCAATAACTAGATTTACACTGCAGATGTAAGACAGTTCAGAGTCAGGCATACACTGTATGTATGGGGTTCTTTAGAAATTTGGAAGTGCATGAGAAGAGTGAAGTAACCTGAAAATCCACCAGGCAATAGAAGCGGCCTGTAGCAGGCAGGGCTCTGCTTCGCCTGTATCTCACTATATAGTCCACTTCCCTGGATCACAAAGAGACTCACCAAACCTCTTGCTCCTTTATTTACAACATGCAAATTCTGAGTCCCGTTTTATGCCCCAAATACCATAAGGGTTCAGATTCTGCTCTCTTCCTTCCAGCTGTTCCATCCTGCTAGCTACACCCCTTGTTTCCTGTGCTGACACAGCTTAAATCCCTGAGCCAGGTCCTCAGCTGCTCCTTGTCTTCCTGTTTAGGCCAGGGCTCTGACCTAGGCTAATCAGCATGCAGCTGCTGTTTGCCCACTTAGTTCCTTAGGCCCAGGCTAACAGCTGCAGGTGAGAGGTTTAAAGTTCTGTTTAGCTAAGCACCCACACTTTGGATCTGAAGCATCTTGAGATCTATGGGTGAAAAGAACAAGGTATTATTACTATCCCTATGTCTTTGGTCTTTCAACCTAAAAGGCCTGGAAATTTCCCACAAATGGACTCTCATGATATTTTGGCTTCTCCTTTTCTAGTCATGGCAGGAAGATAGAAAGCAAGGAGGCCAGGAATGAGACCCAATCAGAAAATGAGTTACTTTTTGGAAGTCCAGAGAAAGTTTCATTTGAGTTTTGAGTCAGTTCTTATTTCATCCAAATTGGTTGGTCCAGCCCAGAAGTTATTGTCTCCAAATCTTTCTGAGCTTCACATAAATGACAAGTCTTCATCCATCTGTTCAGATCAAATAAATGTAACACAGCAGTGTGTATTATGCAACATCACACTGCATGTGCACAAACAAGATCTTCCAAGCAATATTAAGTGCCTCACTTTAAGCGCTTAGCTTAAAGGATGTAAGCACATGCTAATGGCCCTTTTATAGGCATGGCATCCCCCAAACATCTTTTGACCAGAAGAGATGAGTATGTAACATTTCCTCTAATGCTTTTCAAGAGAAGCAGTAGGGAGGGGACAGCTAGTGAGCAAAATGTCAAACAAACTGGCTGAAGAAGATTAGAATTCAAATCACTTCCCATCAGTCTGATTTTAATAGCATTAATTTATACTTTAATGGTATTACCTATAAATTGCAAAGCTCACTATGGTGCTCTGTATTCTATTATGTTGCATATCGTGTATAAACCCACTGCCCCCAGATACGGTTATCATGAACTTGATATCTCTGGTGCCCAATGTAATTATGAAAACCCCCCTTGTATCTTGCTCTTAGATATAGAAATGTCCTGTCTGATAAGAACTCCCTCAAAGAGACAGTATTAATTGATCCTGGAAGGCAGGATACTGGGTTGAAACCTATATTGGGACTAAACAAAACAACCTATAAAGTCACTTGGAGTGGGTGAAGAATTTGTATGGAATAATGTATTGGGTGAATTTTGTCCCTTTTTGTATTAACAGATCATGTGTGAACATTATCAGTTTCTAGATGGGGAAGGGTCTGAATTACTACTGTGCATTCCTTCTCAGGGGTCCAGCTTGTGGATCTTGCCCACATACTCAGTGTCTAACCGACTGCCATATTTAATACTGGGAAGAAATTTTTCCCCAGATGAGAGTGGCAGAGATTCTAGGGGATTTTTCTCCCTTCTCTGCAGCATGTGACATAGGTCACTTGCTGATTTAAACTACAGTAAATGGTGAATTAGCTGTAACTTGAAGTTTTTAAATCAAGAATTTTAGGACTTCAGCTGAAGGTTATGGATTTATTATATAAGTGGGTGGGTGAGGTTCTGTAGCTAGCAACATGCAGAGGTCAGACAAGATGACCATAATGACCCTTCTGGCCTTAAAATCTCAGAAGTCTATTCTGAATAGTTTACCAAATTTCTGCAAATAATTCTGGTCTGTGATGTATTTTTGAGTAGCTCATTATGGGCATTGGCCATTCAACATCCAAGCAGCGACTAGATGTGTAGGTTCAGATTTGAAAGCAGTTTAGATTAGATGCATATTTTGCACTTGAATTTATGGAATAGTGTGTCTGATATTTTCTAGTCTTCTTTGAAAATCTAGGTGGCAGGTTTTATGGGGTATATCTACACAGCAAGCAGCAGCCTGCAGCAATGAGACTCAAAGCCTAGATCTACAGACAAAGACTTGGGTTACACTTGCCTTTTCTCTCCTCTCTTGTCTTTTCCTTCAACCACCAGATGAATGAAGAATGTGGATCTTGCCTGCATCAGATCTGTTTGGGTGATTTAATTTTCTCCATATGTTAGACTGTGTTTCTGTAATGTGAAAATAAATGAATAAATGCATTTCAGGCACGGATGAAAAGTTTGCTGTCAGTATTTGGCAGAAGGGAAAGTGTTCAATGATGCCAATGGCCAGGCCATCATACAGTGTTGTCTTAAAGATTTGCCACGATGCAAGTAGTCTACCTAACTCTTAGAAGAATAAATCTACTAGATAAACCAATGATTACAATCTCATACATGACATGCGATGGAACTGTGGCCACAATGTTAAAATGAGATTTGGTATTATTGTTTAAAGTATGCTCATGGAAGAAAGTACTTGCATATAATACAATTTCTGATTTATTCCATGTGCAGTGCATAAGAAGCCATTTTGATATCTAACAGCAAATCTAATTAACATTCTTCTGGGTCTTCCAAATTAATAATAGCTCAGAAATACAGCATTAATGATATAAAGGGATGAGAACTTAGGAAAAAAGTATTAGCTTAATAAAACCAGACAATCTGGTCCATTGGGAAAGGCAACTACACAGACATTCAGAGATGGGGGGGTCTTAATTACAGCTCTATCATGGACCTGCTATGGGACCTATGGCATAAGTCATTTTAGCCTCTCTGGTTCCCCTCCCATTGTTTGTTTTGTCCATTTAACTTTCAAACTCTTCAGGGCTGGACTGCCTCCAAGTTAGCTGTTCAGGAAGCATGATGATTGGTTGAATGACTGCTGATGATGTAAAGACCCCCATTTACAAGTTACCTGAGCCCACCTGCTTACACTATATAATGATAACAATTAACTACAACAATTGTTAATAGCTATCAGTGGTCCTTAACCCTTTATGGGTCACAACATACTTGCTGGCAAGCCTAACTCCACAAGACACACAAGCCCACCTACTCCAGGCTGAATCCAGCCCCTGCCACAGCTCTCTGTGATACACTTGCTTACGGAGGCAACACAGTAACGTGCCTTGACACAGAAACACAGCTTTTTACAACTCAGTTTCATCACATATAGCCAGAGCACAGGATTTTCCTTAATTTTAGCCATAAAGAAAATGTGAGGAATCTGCGTGATTCCATTTTAAAGATCACTAGGGACACAGGAAAGACTAATACAGAAGCTAAATTTTTCAAAGAACTTAATTGTTATTTAATCTTAAATAAAACAATTAACAGATTTACTTGTGACTTCTCATATAATTAACTCAGTGTTCAAAGAGTAAGTGTTATAAGTTGGGGGGGGGGGACACGACACACTGTATTTTTCCTACAAAACAAAAATCATGAACTGAATCCTTGCTTTAGGTCCAAAATGGAACTCAGCTTTTACTATGGAGTTGTGGCCAGTGCCTCCATAATGACACTGAATATTACATCCCTTCTGAAACTCCTGTTTTTCTGTCCTCGTCACACCAGCTTTAGATACTCAAGTTATCCTAATACTTCTCCAGTCCTTTATTTAATACTTACACACTCTCAGCCTCAGATATCTTTTGGCAGTGAGTTCCACAAGGTAAATATACTAACAATTACTTTTTATCAGTTTTGTTTTGTCTATTACATTCTTTGCAGCACATTCCAAATATTTCTATTAGAACTTGTGGTTAATAGTTTGGGCTACCTACGTCATACTATAAGAAGGGTGCACCAGCTACTCAGGTTTGTAATGAAAATATTTCTTGGACCCAGTACGTGTATAACCTTCATAAATGCCGTGGAAAACAACCATCCCAGAAACAAACTGTGGCTGGAGCACTCCTGGACTGACTGCGTTGTGCTGACGGCAGAAAGAAAAACAAAGCATTCTTGTTGCTTTCAAGAGAAACAAAGAGCATGCAGGGAAAAATGAATGAGTAATGTAAAAAGGGGGGAAGAGCTGTTGGCAACTGAGGTTGGTTTCAGCTGAAATATTCCAAATAAAATAATATTGTGGAGGAAATCATAACACATTTTGATCTGTTCTTTTAAAGTGTGTCATAGAAAAGATTTCACAGCAAGCCTAACTGGGATTCTTCACTTTTGACTCTTAGGTGAGAAGCAGTTTTAACATTCCTGAGCAGAAGGCAGAAGATAGGATCACTCTGAGTGGCCAAGCCACGATTATGTGAAAACCCTGGGGGAGCCAGCAACTGCAGAGAGTATTCCATCTTTATTAGGCCTTTTAGGAAAGTTAAAGGACTTTAGAAAGTCTGTAAAAGGGAGAAGAGAGAAAATCCATCTGTGGGAGGAATGTACATAAAAATCATTAGGTTTGTGGTAGAGATGAGAAAAAACGATGAGCAACCTGGGGAAACTTCCAGTAATGACATGAAATTTGCAGGCATCTCTACACTAGGGGATTTTAGTGAGCAGTAATTCACTATATGTCATGATGAGAGTGCATTATAAATAATTAGGGCTGTCAATCACAGGCAACTCATGCAATTAATGCAAAAACAATTAATTAAATTAAACAGTTTAAACTGCACTGTTAAACAATAATAGAATACCAACTTACATTTATTTCATTTTTGGATGTTTAAATACATTTTTCGATATATTGATTTCAATTACAACATAAACAAGATGTCCTGTGGCACTTTTGAAGATTAACATTTATTTATTTTGTTTTCATTATAATAAATTTGCTAGTTTTCAAAAGTGCCACAGGACTCCTTGTTTGTTTTACTGCGCTAGACTAACATGGCTAGCTCTTTGAAACAATTACAACACAGAACACCAAGTACACAGTACTCATCTTATATTTATTACTACAAATATTTGCACTGCACAAAAGTTTTTGTTTTTTTTTTCCAATTCCGCTCGTGTAAGTCTTGTATTGAAATCTTGGTCATGCATGTGCCACAGTAGAAATTTTTATATTATATAATATAAAACAATTCTACAGTGGCACATACGTAACCAAGATTGCAATATTATATTTTATAACCATACCCAAAACCAAAGCCATGTAAAACTTTGGAGCCTACAAGTCCACTCAGTCCTACTTCTTGTTCAGTCAATTGCTTAAGGAAAAACATTTCTGTTTACCTTTAGGAGATAAATAGTGATACCTACAACTTATTTACAATGTCACCTGCAAGTGAGAACTGGCATTTGCACGGCACTGTTGTAGTTGTCACTGCAACATATTTACTTGCCAGGTATGCTAAACATTTGTATGCCCATTCGTGTTTTGACCTGTACATTGCACTATTTTTTTTCTTTTTTGTAGTGCAAACCTTTGTAACAGAAACATTAATTAAAGCTGACAATCACAATTAATGAATGTGATTAACTCAAAACAAATTACTGTGTTATTTTTTTTTAAAAGAGTATTAATTGCAAACCAGCGTGCCTCTGTCAGGGACAGGGGAGGGTGCTGCTCTGCAACTCTGTGGCAGAAGTGCCCTCTTCCCACCATCCTCTTCCACTGCTGTTCCTGCCTTCTCCTCCAGTGGCTGGGACACTGCATCCTGTCCAGAGTGGGACTAGAGAACAGGCGGAGTTGTCTGCTGCTGCCGCCTCCTGAATGCACTCTACCAACAGCCAGGGCTGTCTTTGGGTTGGGGGGGGGGTTAAGGGATGCAAGTAGAGCAAACGTCCTTGGCCCCATTGTTCCCATGTCACTTCCACCCCACTGCTGCGCTGCCTCCCCACTTCCTTCAGATGCAAGCCGAAGGCAAGGGGCGAGGCAGCAGCGCGGAGCCAGACCTCTGGACCATGTGGTCCCGCCACTGGTGTGGAGAAGTCAGCCCTGGGGGTGCAGTGGGAATGCAGAAACTGGCCATTGGGCTGCCCTGCCCTGCCTTGCTTCCCCCAGCGTGGGGGTGGAGGGATGGTGGGGACCCCAACAGACTGATTGGCCCTGGCCCTGGCCCTGCCCCTGCCTGTAGTATGGGATGGCCCTCCCAATGACAGCTGCTGCTGGCTGAAAAACATTCAGGCTCATTAGTGCTCCCCCAACACACACACGCACGCACGCACGCACACACTGTTCCCTCCAACACTGAAAACATCTAAATATTTAATGCTGTTCTATTATTCCTTAACAGTGTGATAATAGCAACTACGTGTAACTGTAGTCATGTCCTCCTCCCCCCTCCCCCCCCCGTCCTGTGCCCAATGGCAGCGACACCTCTGATAAAAACCATGGTCACAATCCTGCAAATGCCTATGAAGGATCTTCCATGAGTAATTCCATGGAAGTTGTACAAAAACTCACATTAAAAAGGCTATCTAGGTTGCTACACCAAGCACTAAAAAATTAGGAAATGAGAATATTGAGGTTGCCCATGCAACCTTAATTCAGTCTCCTTATGCGTACACATTATGATATAGTCTTTAATTACATGATTACATGGTATTTTTCCAAAGGATCCCCATCTCATTCACTGCACAGGATGGACAATGCTTAGGGAATGAATCAGAGTCATGCACTGAATGAGGCTGTTGGCTGCAGGCCCCTAGCTTCATTCACTGAAGAGGGTGGAAAGTATACTGTAGATAATGAGGAAAGCAGCTGGAGGAACAGAAAAGGTGGCCTTTGACTCTAGACTGAAACCCAGGAGATTTGGATTCTATTCCTGGCTCTTCCACAGCAGAGGATGAAGAATGATTTTTTCAGCATCCTGCACAGAGCATCTCCATGTAGCCACCCTAGAATGCAGCACAAGGCTCAGCAGAGCCCAAAACTATGTAGCACATAGCATGGCAGTGACTGAACACTGCCACTTCAACTTTACAGTGCTCTGAAAATTCTGCTGTGCACCTAAAGAGGGTCATCCTTTGTAGCACAGAACTCAGCCAAATTTGGGTTGGTTTTCTTGGGGACAGTAAAAAACATCTTTTACTTCTGCTCTCCCCTCTAACTAAATTTCAGACTCTTACTCTGGTCTCTACAGGTGCTAGAACTGTTAAAATTAGTTACCCCCAAAAGCTAATGTGCAAAATGTTGTGCAACCTTAATACTTAGCAGTCGCTAGCACTATCATTCCTTCTATACATGCTAACACCTCTCTAATTCCTACACACAGTAAAATGGATTAAAGACACAGCTGGAACTTCAATCCAGAATGTTCTTACTTTTGCTGGTTTAAACCATTCAGGTGCTTTAAAGGCACAAGACCCCATGCAGTACTGTTTAGGAATACCTTTCTACAGTAGAGTGATCCCTACTGGGGAGAATCTTGCCTAATGGAAGTTACTGTAATATGCAAATGTCTATCTGTGCATTGAAGTAAAATAATCCAAACTCTGTAAAAAGGAAACACACAACTCCAGCTCTGACTCATGTGCTTTTCTCCATCCACCCTCCTGCCCCCAGTCACATTCTTGAACTAGTTATGACTGGGGCTAAAAGGGTAACAGGTCAAGGCAGATAGAACAAACCTGAGCCCCCGGAACAGAGGAAATTGTTGCTGTCAATTGTTCCCAGCAGGCTGACACTTTGGAGTGGTGTTCATTCCCTTGTGCCGGAGTTAAAAAGCCTTATAAGGCAAGAACTGAACAAACGGTTAAGCAGCCTGAAGTGTTCTTCAGAGCTGATAAACCTCCTGGGAATGTGCAAGATACCCTGGGCACAGATTGTACCATATTGCACAGCAAGCTCTTATAATAGCAAAGTAGATATTGTGGTTTTTTTTTAATTTTAACTCTTCAGCCTATTCCTTTAAAAAAATGGCTTTCCGCTTGCCATTTTATTTTCTTTAGGTGGGAAGATACAGGCTCATTCACTGGTTTCATATAGATATGGGCCCCATTAGCTCATCCCAGGAAAACTTGCCAGAATGGCAAGTTTACCTGGAAAACAGTGTGTGGAATTTCCAAAGCATCAGCTCTTGGGTAAGAGGATATACTGGTCATATGGAAGGTACTGGGGGCTGTAGCCTTCTAATGTTTAAAGATAGCTAAAAAGGGCTGGGGAAACTGTAGGCACTGGGACACCCACATTGAGAATCAGCCCCTCTGTGCTGCTCCCCAGCTTCATCAGCACCTCAGCCAAACCAGGATCCAAGCTGCCTTTCATGGACTGAGTGTGGCGCAGCTCTCCACTACACAGCCTGAGACAGGGTAGCACCCCTGGAACAGGTTCTACTATTACATGGAGCCACTTGACTTATGGATAGGATTTCCAAAGGAAAGCTGGCCAAGAAGATTAAAAAGAAAAATGAGCATTTTCCCAAGCCCACAGAGCCTCAGCTGCATAGTGCTCACATGTAGGGATCTGTACACTCAGCGAAGGGGGATAATGGCATGGAGATGTGATGGCAGTTATCTTACCTGTAGTCTCTTTAGCCTGAGAAGTCAGGCTCTGCAGCTGAGTAACAGACCCAGTTCTCTATGAATCAAGTACAGAGAACCTGTAATGTTCACTGACCAGTTGGTTACATGGGTGTGTTTTTATTTTTTCTAAAAAACTCTTTTTATGTTTCTTGCTCAGTTCTGACTGCTACTTTCACAGGTCTTCAGCCCTCCATGATATTCAGCAAATAGCTGTTACAATATGTTTCTGTGTACATGCTTATAAACCAGTGAGCCACAGCAGACTGACATAGGCTCTCTTTTAACCCTAACTGCAAGCCAAAAAAACCCTGCTGCCCTTCTAAACAGCCCTGCCTCTGGATACCCATACACTGAGATTCTCTGAAGTGCTTCCCAGTCATTCCTGCTATTTGTTTTGTTTTGTTAAGCCTATTTAGTATGCCAGAACTTAAGCATTTCTTTTTTGTTGTTTTTAAGATAAATCCTTGCCCATTCATTTTTCAGTTCAGATTTGACTGCTCAGTTGCACTGTAAAGGAGATAGAGTAGAAGCTTAGGGAAAACTAATCAGGAGAAGTGCATTTGGCCATTGCTCTACATTGGATACAATTGCTCTCTCTGCTCGTGTGTGTGTGTGTGTGTGTGTGTGTGTGTGTGTGTGTGTGTGTGTG